>CM068366.1:3914340-4040930 GCA_034769755.1 Odontamblyopus lacepedii
TTATAGGCGCTGTGCTCAGCGGTAACAGAGAATCATGTATAAGGAGCAAATAGAATTAACCTGACGTATAGAAAGGCCCAGTCTGCTCTGTCAACAGTTTCAATAAAGAAATAAACTCTGCTCCTCTCTCGCTCACCTTTAATAATCAGAACATCAGGAAAAAGTTCCACATCTCTGTCCCTCATTTCAGAAAGTCAAACTCAGACATTAAGGAGAGGAATTTATGGCCAAAACAGTGAAATAAAAACAACCAGGGTCATGTAGAGCGGGATAATACCAACATTTTAAGATCAAAACGCGGCAGTTGCAGATTGAGGAGCAACAGTTTTTCAATACAAACTGACCTGGAGTCGGTGGAGCCGGAAGTGCGCCTACGCTCGCTTCCTGTTTTAAAATAGTCTAAAAACTCAAGAAAAAAACACAAAATGGATTTAAAGAGCGCGTCTTCAGGAGCCTGTGATCAGTCTGAGCGTCATGGTCCTGTTTAGGAGTTTGATTTTCAACAAAAAGACGAAAGTGACTAACTAAAAAACTGTTGGCTAACGCTAATGCTAACGCTAACGCTAATGCTAACGCTAATGCTAACGCTAATGCTAACGCTAATGCTATCTTGAGTCTAGTTTTATTTGAAAGGGTCATGTGTTAACAGTAAAAATCAGCTGGTTCCTGCCAAGTCGGTTCTTTCTGTTCTGGACACTGACAACAGACATTTATTTCAGACATTTATTTATCGTGACGGCGACTCAAAAGTGAAACCAGATTGAAGCTACGCTGACATATTGACGCTGATTTATTGCTAACATATTGACGCTAACATATTGTTTTTGGCGTCTGTTTTTCATTGTGAGTTTCGATGACACGGCCGCTCCCTCCGCCCCAAACAAACCCACGAGTGCAATAAAACAGCTGAAAGAAACGCTCCAAATGTGTTTAAAATCTGTGACTGAGGAGAGGAGGAGAAAGAGGAGGAAGGAGGAAAGGAAACAGACAGAGCAGGAGTGGTAGAACTGTCAGATTAGCATTTTCCTTTAACATTTAAGCAGATGGTTTTGTGCAGAATTCTTACAGGAGAAGAAGAACAGGAAGAGAAGGACTCACTCAGAATGAACTACAGTCAGGTCAAAGGTTAAAGGAACTGCACCAAACCCACTGAGACCGAACCAGTTCTAAACCAGGACTAAACTGGGACTAAACCAGGACTAAAAATCAGATCTTAAACACTGAATAAGATGATTAACAGCGGAAAATAGTGGGACTAAACTGGAGTCAAACCAGGACTAAAACTAGAACTAAAAACAGGAACAAAACCAGGTATAAAATGGGGTCAAACCAGGATTAAAACCAGGACTAAAAACAGGACTAAACAAGGGCCAAACCAGAACTAAACTGGGGTCAAACCAGGACCTAAACCAGGACTAAAACCAAGACTAAACTAGGGTCAGACCAGGACTAACACCAGAACTAAACCAGGACCAAAACCAGGACTAAACTGGGGTCAAACTAGGATTAAAATCAGGATTAAAATCAGGACTAAACCAGGACCAAAACCTGGACTAAACTGGGGTCAAACCAGGATTAAAACCAGGACTAAACTCAGGTCAAATCAGGACCAAAACCAGGACTAAAACCAGGAATAACTGGGGTCAAACCAGGATTAAAATCAGGATTAAAACCATTACTAAACCGGGACCAAAACCAGGACTAAACTGGGGTCAAACCAGGATTAAAATCAGGATTAAAACCAGGACTAAACCAGGACAAAAACCAGGACTAAACTCAGGTCAAATCAGGACCAAAACCAGGACTAAAACCAAGACTAAACTGGGGTCAGACCAGGACTAACACCAGAACTAAACCAGGACCAAAACCAGGACTAAACTGGGGTCAAACCAGGATTAAAATCAGGATTAAAACCAGGACTAAACCAGGACTAAACCAGGACGAAAACCAGGACTAAACTCAGGTCAAACCAGGACCAAAACCAGGACTAAACCAGGACCAAAACCAGGACTAAACTCAGCTCAAACCAGGACCAAAACCAGGACTAAACTCAGCTCAAACCAGGACCAAAACCAGGACTAAACCAGGACCAAAACCAGGGTCCAATTCTGGCCTTTCTGAGACTTAAACGTCTTAAACGTCTAAAAACGCCCCAGGATCCTTTTCTGTTGTTAGCTTTACCATTTTAGCCAAACTAGCAACATGTGGCCCATCGAGAAACTAACTCAATTACCCAGAATGCACCTCGGGACAACAAAGGCGCATTGTTTACCTAATGTGTTTAAGAAGAACGGGTTTCTTTTCTTTTGAGACTCTTGAAAAGGTGGCTAAAGTCCAAAAATCCTCTTTAGCTCGGGTTAGGGCCCCGCTCTAACCCCGCCGACGCTAACAGGATAAGTGCCCCATGCTAATCAGCTAATGTGCCGCTAGCCGCGCTGATCAATGCCTTTCAATGGATCAATCAGGTTAGCAGATGGCGCTAGCAGCCGCGGCGGGGGGGGGCTAAGCTAATCCGGCGCTACCTGACAACAGTATCATGTGTCCTGGTTTGGAGCGGCGGAGTCGAATATCAAGGCAAAACAAACAAAATAATCTGAATTTAACCAAAACAAACCAACGATCATCTGAATTTAACTAAAAACAAACCAAAGATGCTCTGAATTTAACTAAAACAAACCAACGATCATCTGAATTTAACTAAAAACAAACCAAAGATCATCTGAATTTAACTAAAACAAACCAAAGATCATCTGAATTTAACCAAAACAAACCAACGATCATCTGAATTTAACTAAAAACAAACCAAAGATGCTCTGAATTTAACCAAAACAAACCAACGATCATCTGAATTTAACTAAAAACAAACCAAAGATCATCTGAATTTAACCAAAACAAACCAAAGATCATCTGAATTTAACCAAAACAAACCAACGATCATCTGAATTTAACTAAAAACAAACCAAAGATCATCTGAATTTAACCAAAACAAACCAAAGATCATCTGAATTCAACTAAAAAGAATAAAAAAACAAACCAAACAGACCAATGAAAACGGACTTAAACGTACTAAAATAATCTGAATTTAACCAAAATAATGGAGACTGACCAATGAAAACAAACTTTATGTGTAAAATAATCTGAATATAACAAAAAATAAACAAAAGAGACCAAAGAAAACGGAATTTAGGTGGAAAATAACCAGAATACCAAACTTAAAGCAATAGCCTGTAACTTTTTCAACTAAAATATGTTTGTTCTATAATATCTGGTTTTATTGCTACAAAAAACGGAAAAACATGTGTCTTTACTCCACAAACCTGACTTATATTTGACCTTTTGCTTGTTTCCGTGACAACATATATTATATATATATTTCACAGAAAACTCATCTGTCTCTATGGAGAATGTTCCACAGTGCAGTTTTATCTTTGCTTCCATGTAAATCACTTTAAGCAGTAATTGCAGTAGTAGTTGTAGTTCATACAGATCCCACGGTTACCACTGTTGACAAAGGGGCCCTGAGGGTGGAATGTTCCTCAGTGGAGCTTTAAACTCAACACAGCAGGAGACATCAGGATACGAGGAGGAGAAACAGAAGCAGCTGAGCAAGTACGAGTACTGTGAAGTAGTAGTAAAAGTAGTAGTTGTAGTAGTAACAGTAGTAACAGTAGTAGTAGTATTAAAATGCAAATGAGCTGAGGTTAAACCAGGACTAAACCAGGACAAATTCAGGCTAAAACCGGGACTAAACCAGGTCTGAACCAGGACTTAACAGGGATTTATAACCAGGACTAGATTAAGAGCCACATTTGAGAAAGTGAATTGAGACTTGATGAATATGCAAATGAGGTATAATCGGAATATTCATGAGCTGAGGAGTAATTAAAGAGAGTCCGCGTTAAACTGTGGAATATGAGAGCAGCGACGGGACTCCCACAAGACCTGGAAATGTCCTGGAAATGACTGGAATTCAGTCAAAATCTCATAATGTTTGGAAAATGACAAAAAAAATTGTACTTGAAGAATTAGAATTTCAATATATGCAGGTAGAAGTGTGTATTTTCAAAGCTCTCGGACTCTGAGCGCAGGAGGAAGTGGGAAAAATGTTCCTCTTTTGAAAAACATGAGGCAGAAACAAAGAAACGGGAGAAAAATGTTCCACAAAACTTCATCCACGGATCATTTAGACAACGCAGTGCCCCAGGATAGAACTGCCCAGGGAAGACAGGGATAAACCAGGACTGGACCAGGACTAAAACTGGAGTAAACCCAGACTGAACCAGGACTGAACCAGGACTAAAACTGGAGTAAACCCAGACTGAACCAGGACTGGACCAGGACTAAAGCAGAACTAAAGTAGGACTGAACCAGGACTAAACTAGGATTAAAACAGGACTAAACTGGGACTAACAAAGTACTAAACTAGGGCTGGACCAGGACTAAACCAAGACTAAAACAGAACTAAAGCAGGACTAAACCAGGATTAAATCAGGACTGAACCAGGACTAAAGCAGGATTAGACCAAGACTTAAACAAGACTAAAACAGAACTAAACCAGGACTGAACCAGGGCTGGACCAGGATTAAACCAAGGTTAAATCAGGACAGAACCAGGACTAGACCAGGACTCAACCAGGACTATAGCATGATTAGACCAGAACTTAAACAAGACTAAAACAGAACTAAACCAGAATTAAATCAGGTCTAAACCAGGACTGAATGAGGACTAAGCCAGGACTAGACCAAGACTAAAACAGGACTAAACCAGAATTAAATCAGGTCTAACTCAGGTCTAAACCAGGACTGAATGAGGACTAAGCCAGGACTAGACCAAGACTAAAACAGGACTCAACAGGTCTAAATCAGGACTGAACCAGGACCAAAACCAGGACATAACTTTTCCAAAATAATTACCAGAAATAAATCCCAGAAGTGTTTAAAAAGTGGGAAACGTGTGTAAAGTCAAACTTTAAACAGCGAACACGGATCTTTGAAGTTTTAGCGTCTCGTATAAAAACTCTCAGAACTTTTCATTATGACGAAGTGAACGAGAAACAAATGGACGATTTCAAAGAGCTCGTGATTTTAGGAGAAAAACAAAAACTATTCAACAAATGGATCCCAGAAATGGACTGAAACAGGTTAAATCAATATTGGTAGAAGTAGAACTAAACCAGGTCTAAACCAGGACTAAACCAGGACTAAACCAGGACTAAACCAGGACTAAACCAGGTCTAAACCAGGTCTAAACCAGGACTAAACCAGGACTAAACCAGGGCGATAAAAAGCAGGTCTAAACAATGAAAAAATGATGAATCAAGGGCTAAAAGATGACTCAATATCCCAGACAGGTCAGAACTAGAACTAAGAGGTCTGATCCAGGACTAGACCAGGACTAGACCAGGACTAGACCAGGACTAGACCAGGACTAGACCAGGACTAGACCAGGACTAGACCAGGACTAGACCAGGACTAGACCAGATCAACACAACTAAAACTTAAAAATTAAACAAAGATGACGTGTTTAAAATAGAACTATTATTCATTCTTTATGGCAACAAGACCAAGACTAAACCAGGACTAAACTAGGTCTAAACCAGGACTAAACCAGGACTAAACTAGGTCTAAACCAGGACTAAACCAGGACTAAACTAGGTCTAAACCAGGACTAAACCAGGACTAAACTAGGTCTAAAGCAGGGACTAAACCAGGACTAAACCAGGACTCAAACAAGACTAAAACAGGTCTAAACCAGGACTAAACCAGATCTGAACCAGGTCTAAACCAGGACAAAACAAGGACAAAAACCAAGTCTGAACCAAAGCTAAACCAGGTCTAAAGCAGGGACTAAACCAGGACTAAAACAGAGACTAAGCCAGGACTAAAAGGGAGACTAAAGCAGGACTAAAAGAGGACTAAAACAGGACTAAACCAGGACTAAACCAGGATTAAAACAGAGACTAAACCAGGAGTAAAACGGAGACTAAACCAGGACTAAAAGAGGACTAAAACAGGACTAAAATGGACTAAACCATGTCTAAACCAGGTCTAAACCAGGTCTAAACCAGGTCTAAACCAGGTCTAAACCAGGTCTAAACCAGGTCTAAACCAGGTCTAAACCAGGTCTGGAGTCGTTCAGATTTACGTTCCACAGAATCATCACATTTTGTTTTATTACACCACATGTCTGAACGGCCTCAGGGAGGGAAACGGTGAACCAGGACTAAACCAGGACTGGACCAGGACTGGACCAGGACTAGACCAGGACTGGACCAGGACTAGACCAGGACTGGACCAGGACTAGACCAGGATCTGGACCAGGACTGGTGTGTTTGAAGTGTTTATAGTCCCAGTATCATGATCTCTGTGTGTTTTATTAGCCCAGATGCCCCGAATACAAAACCGTTGAGTTTTTTATGGTGAATTTTCACTCAGACCAAACCCACTACTGCAAACCTCTGATGGGAGACAGATGTTCTCTCTTCATCCCTCCTTTCTTCCTCCCTTTCTTTCTCTTCTCTTTTCTTCCCCTCCCCCACACTCCCTCCATCTCCTCTCCCTCCTCCTCCCTCTCTCTCCTTCCCTCTTTTTCTTCCACTCCTGCCAAAAACCTGCGCCGCATGTTTTTGGACGAGAGAAACACTTTGCACGTGTGCCAACGAGAAGAGGAGAGGAGAGAGGGATGAGAGGAGGAGAAGAGAGAGGAGAGGAGAGAGGGATCAGAGGAGGAGAAGAGAGAGGAGAGGAGAGAGGACAGGAGAGAGGAGGAGAAGAGAGAGGAGAGGAGAGAGGGATCAGAGGAGGAGGAGAGCGAGAGGAGAGGAGAGAGGGATCAGAGGAGGAGAAGAGAGGAGAGGAGAGAGGGATCAGAGGAGAAGAGAGAGGAGGAGAGAGGGATGAGAAGAGAGGAGAGGAGAGAGGGATCAGAGGAGGAGAAGAGAGGAGAGGAGAGAGGGATCAGAGGAGGAGAAGAGAGGAGAGGAGAGAGGGATGAGAGGAGGAGAAGAGAGAGAAGAGGAGAGGAGAGAGGGATCAGAGGAGAGGAAAGAGGAAGAGAGGAGAGGGGAGAGGAGGGAGGAGAGGAGAGGAGGAGAGAGGGATGAGAGGAGGAGAGGAGAGGAGACAGGAGAGGAGAGAGGGATGAGAGGAGGAGAAGAGAGGAAGAGAGGAGAGAGGAGAGGAGAAGAGAGGAGAGGAGAGAGGGATGAGAGGAGAGAGAGAAGAGAGGATGGAAGGAGACAGGAGAGAAGAGAGAGGAGAGGAGAGGAGAGAGGGATGAGAGGAGATGAGGAGAGAGAGAGAGAAGAGAGTAGGGAAGGAGAGAGGAGAGGAGGAGAGAGGGATAAGAGGAGGAGACAGGAGAGGAGAGAGGGGTGAGAGGAGAGGAGAGAAGGGAGAGGAGAGGAGGAGGGAGCAATGAGAGGAGAGAGAAGAGGGAGAGAGAAGAGGGAGAGAAGGAGAAAAGAGAGGTGAGGACGTAATGAGAAGAAGGAGAGAAGAGAAAAGAAAGGAAGTGAGGAGAGGAGAGAGAGAACAATAACAGGAGGAGAGGAGAGAGTGATGAGAAGAGGGAGAAGAAAGGGTAAGAGAAGAAGAAGCGATGAGACGAAAGAGGAGGGAACGAGGGAGCAAGAGAGAGTGAGACGAGAGAGAGTGGAGAAGGGAGAGAGGGACCGATAAGAGGAGTGAGGAGAGGGGAAAAACGAGAGGGAGTGATGAGTGGACAGAAAGGAGGAGGAGAAGAAAAGAGGAGGAGGAGGAGGAGGTGGAGGAGAGTCAGGATGAAGCCAGTTCAAGTGAATCATCATTTCCCTTTTCAAAACAAGAGTTCAGACTTCACCAAATTCACTCAAAAACAGCGACAACAAGAAAACAACTTGAACAAAATATTTTTAAACTCTACAAATAAACATAATTTACACAATAACAGAATTAAGGCTGCGATTTTCAACACTGTTCTTTGTGCATTTAAAGCCACAGTGTGTAACTTTCTGTAGATCCTCATCACCTGCAGGATTCTATAAATACAGAAAGTTAAGACGACGACACTTTGGAACATTCTCCATCGCGATATTTACCGTTTATACACCGTTTTATGTCATATCATTGAAGATTATAGCCAAAACAACAACGTTTCCATGGAAACAAGAGGAAAAAGGTTAAGTAGGAGTCAGGTTTGTGGAGACGCGAGCCCTGATTAAGTGTAGTTTTCTATTGCGATAAACAGAAGCAACAAAAAAAAGACATAAATACACTCATATTTTGGTCCATGTTTGGCTGAAAAGTCAAACACTGAGGCTTTAAAAGGCGTTTTAAACCTTTCTGTCGTCATGGAGACCAAACCAGACCAAGTCACAGGTCAGATCTGTGGAGAGGCGACCCCCGCTCACAGTCAGAATGTTTGTTTTTCGAGGGATTTTTGAGCGATAAAACCACCTGTAAATGAGTAAATGTAAAGTTCAGCTGTTTAAAGTCGCAATGCGGAACATTCTAAGCTGTATCCATAGAAACGAGCAGGTGACGGGCCGTATACTTCTTTCCAAACATCAAAAATAATCAGGTGCAGACTCCTTCTCCAAACATTTCCAGGATGAAGTCAGAGAAAAGCGCGAAAACTTCAGATGTGGATCCAGAGAAAAGAAAAACCCGAGTCAGCACTTTTCAGAAACTCGAACGGAGCTAAAACTACGAGGAAAAAACACTGGAAACGAGCGCAGAAACATGAGCGCGGTCAAAAAATAAACCAGGACTAAACTAGAACTAAACCAGGACTAAACTAGAACTAAATCAGCACTAAACTATGACTAAACCCGGCAAAAATAAAAACACCTGGAAACGAGCGGAGAAAAAGATCTGTCATAAAATAAACCAGGACTGAACCAGTGACTAAAACAGAACTAAAGCAGGGCTAAACCAGGACTAACCGGGGACTAAACCAAGATTAAACAGGGACAAAACAAGGATTAAAAAATCAGGGACTAAATCAGCACCAAACCAGGACAAAACCAGGACTAAAACAAGGACTAAACCCGGCAAAAACACCTGGAAACAAGCGAAGAAATATGAGGACTGTAATGAAATAAACCAGAGCTAAACAAGGACTGAAACAAGGACTAAACCAGGACTAAAACAAGGACTAAACCAGGACTAAAACAGGACTAAAACAGGGACAGAACAAGGACTAAACGGGGGACTAAATCAGCACAAAACCAGGACTGAAGCAGGACTGAACCAGGACTAAAACAAGGACTGAAACAAGGACTAAACCAGGACTAAAACAAGGACTAAACCAGGACTAAACCAGGACTGAAACAAGGACTGAAACAAGGACTGAAACAAGGACTGAAACAAGGACTGAAACAAGGACTGAAACAAGGACTAAACCAGAGCTAAACAAGGACTGAAACAAAGACTGAAACAAGGACGAAAGCAGGACTAAAACAAAGACTGAAACAAGGACGAAAGCAGGACTAAACCAGGACTGAAACAAGGACTAAACCAGGACTAAACAAGGACTAAACAAAAACTAAAACAAGGACTAAACCAGGACTAAACCAGGACTGAAACAAGGACTGAAACAAGGACTGAAACAAGGACTGAAACTAGGACTGAAACCAGGACTAAACAAGGACTAAACCAGGACTAAAACAAAGACTGAAACAAGGACTGAAACCAGGACTAAACAAGGACTAAACAAGGACTAAAACAAGGACTAAACCAGGACTAAACCAGGACTAAACCAGGACTGAAACAAGGACTGAAACTAGGACTGAAACTAGGACTGAAACCAGGACTAAACAAGGACTAAACCAGGACTAAACCAGGACTTAACAAGGACTAAACCAGATCTAAACCAAGACTAAACAAGGACTAAACCAGGACTAAAAACACCCGTCAAAGAGCAGAGGAAAACGAGGTCCGTCATAAAATATCCAAGTGGAACATGAGAAACAAGAATGCAGAGGACGACACTTGAACACGTGCAGTCTGGAGTCCTCACGTTACTGCAGATATTCCACTCAAAAATACTTTCACACATTTTTATAAAATGTGGTTTTAGAGACAGAACAGAGAAAAAGACTTTAATGTTTAATGAAATGTATTTAAGACATAAGTGCAGTACTTGGACTTTATGTTCCACCTCAAAAACTGACAACTTCTTGGATTAAAACCAGGACGAAACCAGGACAAAACCAGGACTAACGTAGGACTGAACCAGAACTAGACCAGGACTAAAGTAGGACTGAATCAGAACTAAACCAGGACTAAAAAGGACTGAACCAGAACTGAACCAGGGATAAAACCAGGACTAAACCAAGACTAAACCAGGACTTAAGCAGTTACTAAACTAGGACTAAAGCAGAACTAAACCAGAGATTAAAACCAGCACTAAAGCAGGACTAAAGCAGGGACCAAACCAGGACTAAAGCAGGACTAAAACAGGGACTAAAACCAGGACTAGAGCAGAGACTAAAGCAGGACTAGAGCAGGACTAGAGCAGGGACTAAAGTAGGACTAAAGCAGGACTATAGCAGGGACTAGAGCTGGGACTAAAGCAGGACTATCGCAGGACTAGAGCTGGGACTAAAGCAGGACTAAACCAGGACTAGAGCAGGGACTAAAGCAGGAATAGAGCAGGACTAGAGCAGGGACTAAAGCAGGACTAAAGCAGGACTATAGCAGGGACTATAGCAGGGACTAGAGCTGGGACTAAAGCAGGACTATAGCAGGACTAGAGCTGGGACTAAAGCAGGACTAGAGCAGGGACTAAAGCAGGACTAAAGCAGGACTAGAGCAGGGACTAAAGCAGGACTAAAGCAGGACTAGAGCAGGGACTAAAGCAGGACTATAGCAGGGACTATAGCAGGGACTAGAGCTGGGACTAAAGCAGGACTATAGCAGGACTAGAGCTGGGACTAAAGCAGGACTAGAGCAGGGACTAAAGCAGGACTAAAGCAGGACTAGAGCAGGGACTAAAGCAGGACTAAAGCAGGACTAGAGCAGGGACTAAAGCAGGACTAGAGCAGGGACTAAAGCAGGACTAAAGCAGGACTAAAGCAGGACTATAGCAGGGACTATAGCAGGGACTATAGCAGGGACTAGAGCTGGGACTAAAGCAGGACTATAGCAGGACTAGAGCTGGGACTAAAGCAGGACTAGAGCAGGGACTAAAGCAGGACTAAAGCAGGACTAGAGCAGGGACTAAAGCAGGACTAAAGCAGGACTAGAGCAGGGACTAAAGCAGGACTAGAGCAGGGACTAAAGCAGGACTAAAGCAGGACTAGAGCAGGGACTAAAGCAGGACTACTGTAGAGCAGGACTAGAGCAGGGACTAAAGCAGGACTAAAGCAGGACTAGAGCAGGGACTAAAGCAGGACTAAAGCAGGACTAGAGCAGGGACTAAAGCAGGACTACTGTAGAGCAGGACTAGAGCAGGGACTAAAGCAGGACTAAACTCGGCAAAAACAAAAACACCTGCCAACAAGCAGAGGAACACTAGGTCCATCATAAAAATAAACCAGGACTAAACCAGGACTGAACCAAAGACGAAACCAGTACTAAACCAGGACTAAACTAGAACTAAAGCAGGGACTAAACCAAGACTTAAAGCAGCACTGAACCAGATACACTAACATAAAAAGAACACACTAAGAAATGTATTTAAGACAGTTTTACTTTTACTTCGTCACGTTCAAAATCCTAAACGAACAAACTTCTTGCGTAAACTTTGGGAATAAAAAACTGTAAAGTTATTTCTAAACCTGCTTCGTGTTTGTTGTATGACTGAATTTGTCGTGATCGGCGTCAGAACTTCTCCGAGCACGTCCCGCGTAAACAAACGGAATCTGCATAAACACGCAGAAACGCGACGCGCCTGCGGGCTGCGTAACCCCGGGACCACCATCCGCGTCCCGTCACCGCATTTCCCACAAACACTCGGGAAATCACGCTGCCCAAACACGCCCGCGCTTCCGAAATAACGCATAATTTCAACGGGATAATAAATGGGACCGTAAAGTTTCAATTAGGAACGTCAAATCTGAGCGTAATGATTATGGTTTGGGGGAAGAAAACGCCACGATTTTACGCAAAAAGTCTTTCATTTTCACTTTCTGAATGATAAAAGTCAAGTTAAAATCACAAACAGCCAGAAAACAAAGCACTTTTATGTACATTTTTTTGATAGATTTAATATAAATTACGTAATCTCGGCACTAATATTGTATTTTTTTGTTTTTTAATTAGTTGCGCAAAAAAATACGCACATCCCTGCTTTAAATACGTTGCCAAATGAGTAAAAACTGTCCAAGTAACCCAATTTAGACGCAATAAATAACTCTTATTTAGCGAATACCTCAATTCAGTCTTAAATTTCACTAAACAAAGGTATTTTGGTTTGTTTCAGTCACAAAAATAAACAAAATGATCAAAGATTTGCAGAAACTCGCATATTTTCCTAAGTTATATTAATGAAACTCGGACAAAAGGCTCCACTTCCCCACGTTTAGCGCCAAGAATAAACCCGTAACGCGCAATAACGGTATAATAACACCTGATTTGTGTTATTGTCCACGCGTTTAATCACGCAAACGCTAAAATTACGCGCAAAAACGCCACAGTTGCGCCGTAAATCCGCGTCTTTTTGCGGTTGTGACAGCTTCCAGCCAGAGCGGCGGCGAGTCCGGACCCCCGTGCCCTCCCCACGGCACGCGCGCACACACACGCACATACACACACGAGCACGAGGAGGGGATCGCGTGGAAGACACCCGCGCGGCCCTGCGAACGTGACCATAATAACAGGCATGATTTGGATCGTAAACGCGCAATGTTTAGGTTAAGTATGGGTTTTACGCGCGGCTCTGGAGGAGGATTGTGGATACGGGAACACGCGTGCCACAGCCCACCCTCGAGTCTAACGATCGGTTAATCGCATCTACGCTCATCCGCGCTGTCAAATTCTCGTTTCTAAATAATTAAAACGAAATGGAGACGTTGAATTGGAAGCGATGTTTGCGAATGAAGGGACGTTTACGGGTGAGCGAAGCGGAACACGAGCGGTTGTCGCTAATTTGAAGCCGCGGAACAGCCTCATCATCCGGCATATGGCGCGAGCTGGTGTCGTTTTGGCAAAATTAAAGGTTCCCCTGGTTAAGTTGGCACGCGTTCGTCCCCGTATGGCCCTCGCGAGTGAGACGTACGCGAGTTGACAGCGATGCTTAGCGTGCGTAAAGCGGACGTATCAATTTAGAGACCCGTGCGCTGCTCAGTGGTCAGCGAGCGCGGAGTCCATTGATTTGAACGATCTGTTTGCGTTTTGGCAACTCGAACCCACGCGTAAGATCACAAGAACCTCACAAGAAGCGCATAACAGCGTAATAAAAGCGTAAAAACTCACCGTCTTGCCCGCTGATTCTTAACGCGAGGTGTAATAGCAAAAATCCAAGAAACGACCAAACACAATCCATGTTGGCGAAAAACTTTAGCAGTTCCCACACGATTTTTCTTCTTTTTTACGCACGCAAATCCCCCACAGAACAAGAAAATAAAATTAAAATTCCACTCCCCGCGCTGGGGCCAAAACTACGCCGCTTCAGCGATAATCCAAGACGCGATCATCGGGAATTAAATCTGTGAAGTCATTGGAGCGACGCGGATGTTTGCTCGCCTTCAAAAAGAGCCGAGCGGACGCGATGTTTTCCCCAAAGTCATGAGATTAAAACTTCCAGATCACAAGTTGGAGTGAAGTCCGAATCCGTGAGCGCTCCGTTAACTCCGCCGCTGCTTTTTACGCACACGAGGTACGAGGTCCGGCGTAAGAAACACCCAAAAACGTCCCCAAAAGCGTCAAAATCTCGTCTCCATTGGGGGGTAACTGACGGGTAAGTCACAGATAGATCCGTAGCGGCGGGGTGGACCTGCCGTGCGCGTTTTGTGACCGTGCTGCGGGGCGTGCGGAGCGGCGTGCGTCCTGCTCCGGTGTCGGTCTGCGCGAGTGTGTGGAGAGAGACGCGAGGGGAGGCGGCTTTTAGGGGGCTCCGAGCTATCGCGTTACAGTCACGGCTCCGCGGCTCCACCCCCCGCTCCGCAGCCCGAGCGCAGGAGGACACAGCCCGGAGGGATCCGGCTCCCGGCTCTTTCACGGGAGCCGAGTCTCTGGGATCGTTCATTTGCAATACGACAGTCACACTAATTTAATAAAGAAGACTTATCGTGCACTGCAAAAAGGCCTATCAAAAATAAGAAAAATACCATTCTGAGGTAAAAAAAAAATGCCCTATTTTAAGTGACATTATCTGCCAGTGCAGCAAGAAATTTTCACTTACCAAATTTTCTTAAAACAAGACAAAATATGAATCTTGTTCTAAGCAGAAAACACGAGTTTCAAGTGTTTATGGCAAGATTTTTCACCTTATTGGTTTGAGAAGGAAGTTAAAGAGGCTTAACCTGGACTGAGTTAATATAAAAAAGTGCTTAGAATAAGTTATAATATTGAGATCAGATAGCCTAAATCAGGATGAATATCTTGAAACAAGTAAAAAAAAACTCTCATCTTATTAAGTAAAATCAAACAACAAATTGATCTTTTAAGATGAATCTGAGTTTAACTATGATAGAAAATCCTTTTTTTCCGTGTGGTTCTGTGTTTTACTGTTATAATCTGAGCTTCACTACAAGAAACAAAATCTAGTCAAGATAAAATGACTTGGATTAAGAAAGATTGACCAGGATTTGAGTAAATTTCACTTGACAAGTAAAATTATCTCGACTTTTGTACTTAAACTATGAAAATACATCTGGCCAACCTTAACACATAAGAAAAACTACTTTTTGCACTTAAAATAAGAAATAAAATCAAAGTTGCTTAAATAAAAAAAAAAAAAGACTTATTCCACTGGCAGATCACTTCACTTGTGAAGATGAATCAACTCAAAGTGAAATATTAATTTAAGTCATTTTAACTTAGATGTTGTTTTTTCAGTGTTTACGTTATAATTTGCGTTTTTTTTTTTTTTACAATACAATTCTTTTTATACATTTTTAATCAGATGGAGAAAGAGTTCAGCTGTTGGTTCCTCTGATGGAGGAAGCGAATCACAGGAGATAGAGGGAGGAGGAAGAGCAGGAGAGATAGAGAAAGAGGAAGAGCACGAAAGAAGGGGGAAGGAGAGAAGGAGGGGAGGAAGAGGAGGAGGGGGAGAGAGAGAGGAGGGGAAGAGCAGGAGCGAGAGAAAGAGGAAGAGCAGGAGAGAGAGGAAGAGCAGGAGAGAGAGAAAGAGGAAGAGCGGGAGAGAGAGGAAGAGCAGGAGAGAGAGAAAGAGGAAGAGCAGGAGAGAGAGAAGGAGCGGGAGAGAGAGAAACAGGAAGGGTGGGAGAGAGAAAGAGCAAGGGTGGAGAGAGAAAGAGCGGGAGAGAGAGAAAGAGGAAGAGTCGGAGAGAGAAAAAGAATTAGAGGGGGAGAGAGAGAAAGAGGAAGAGTGGGAGAGAGAAAGAGAAAAAGAGCGGGAGAGAGAGAAAAAGAGCAGGAGAGAGAAAGAGGAAGAGTGAGAGAAAGAGGAAGAGTGAGAGAAAGAGGAAGAGTGAGAGAAAGAGGAAGAGCAGGAGCGAGAGAAAGAGGAAGAGCGGGAGAGAAGGGGAAGGAGAGAAAGAGGAGGAGAGGGTGGGTGTGAGAGGGGGAGGAGAGAAAAAGAGGGGAGCAGAGAAAGAGCGAGGGCCGAGCAAGAGAGCAGAGAGTGGGAGAGAGAGAGAGAGAGAGGGAGGGACAAATGGGAGATAGTGAGGGAGGAAGAGAAGGGAGAGGGAAAGAAGGAGGGAGGAGTGATGAGAGAGGAGGAGGTAGAGAGAGTGTTCTGTGTGGTTCTTTCACAGCAGGAGAGAGGAGGAGAAAAGGAGGCAGAGAGGAGAGCAGGAGGGAGTGATAAGAGAGGAGGAAGAGGTAGAGAGAGAGTGTGTTCTGTCGTTCTTTCACAGCGGTGAGCGGGTTTCACACCTCAGACTGATCAGAGCAGATAAAAGACACAGATAATCCCTGTGTCACGGTACAGAGTCCTGATAGAGCTGTAAGAACTGTCCCTCCTCCTCCATCCCTCTGTCTATCCCTCTATTCATCCCTCTATCCACAGGGAAAAGAACAGATCCTCAAGCACCCGCCAATCACACAAACTCACTCTTTACATCGACTTGTGGAATAAACATTAAAAACCTTTAGTGTTCGCACGGCTTAAAGACGTCTGTTAACTCAAAAACTGCATTTTTTTTTTGTACTTTTACGTCATCCAATTCATACATTTGAATAAAATTTTTAAAAAATGAAACCCCGTATCACTCCTGCAGGTATAAGAAAGATCTACTATTTAAAAATATTATTACTCAAGTGGAAATACGAACAAGATTAAACTAAATAAGAGAAAATTTAACTAAAACTACAATTCAAATGATGTAATTTAAAGCACAAAACTTTAAATAATGCATAAAAAATCTGCTGTTTAAATAAACAAACAAATAAAAAAAACTATATCATCCCGTCTTGCACAACCCCAGTTCATGTGTAATGTATAAGCAGTGAAGTGCGCTGTTAACATGCTAGTTGTTGTTAAAATAATAACAACAGTAATGGGAATAATAAATTAAATGAATATAATTTCTGTTGCTTCCATAATTTGGGAATAAATAAGACAGAAAAAGGATTCCAGATTGTGTAAATGTTTTTAAACTGAGCTTTTGGTCGTGTACCTGGTTTTTCCACTGCGTTTTTAAACTCAAACTCAGTCATTTCAGTGCTGGAATCACCGTTCTCTACTAAATAAAAGGAGCCTTGGTTTAGGCCTGGTTTAGACCTGGTTTAGACCTGGTTTAGTCTTGGTTTAGTCTTGGTTTAGTCTTGGTTTAGTCTTGGTTTAGACCTGGTTTAGTCTTGGTTTAGACCTGGTTTAGTCTTGGTTTAGACCTGGTTTAGACCTGGTTTAGACCTGGTTTAGTCTTGGTTTAGACCTGGTTTAGTCTTGGTTTAGACCTGGTTTAGACCTGGTTTAGTCTTGGTTTAGTCTTGGTTTAGTCTTGGTTTAGTCTTGGTTTAGACCTGGTTTAGTCTTGGTTTAGACCTGGTTTAGTCTTGGTTTAGACCTGGTTTAGACCTGGTTTAGACCTGGTTTAGTCTTGGTTTAGACCCAATTTATAAGACAAAAGATGAACCAAAACACAATTCTCTGCTCTTGAAGTGCCCGTCTCTGCTGAACTTAAGGTAAAAGGAGCTGTTCACTTGAAAACTACCACTTCATGACGTCACGAGGTGGAACAGAGCGTTTTGAGGTTTGGAGATGTAAACAGACCAATAATAAAGAGTTACTCAGACAAAACACACAACTCAAGGTCTGTTTTTGAGGAGGAAACGGTGTTATAACACGACTTAAAGCTTAAAAGAGTCCATTTTGCATCATATACGACCTTTAAATTGTGAGTTAAAGCTGCTTTGGGCCTGAGGCGGAGCATTATTTAAACAGAAGACCGTTAATGGGAACACAGACTTTCATTCAGTCTCACTTTTATTACGGGGCTGTAGAGTTCTGTAGAGTTAAAGCGTAAACAATGGGTTTCTATACCAAAAACAAAGGGTTTCTATGCAAAAAAAAAGAGAAAATGACAATTGACTTCATGTTTGAGGACAAGAATACATTTTAAAGCCACATTATGTCACCTTTTCAGCTCAAAAGATGAAAATAAAAGCTGTTTTACTTGTTTTCCTTTTCGTTTTCTTCATTGTGGTGCTGAAAAACACCGAAAAACAGGCGTCCTTACTGTGAGCGGGCTCGCATCTCCACAAACCCGACTCTTAGTTAGTCTCCTCCTGCTGGTTTCCATGGAAATGTTTGTTCTTTTGGCTCTAATATTCCACAGTACGACATTAAAACCTATCAGAGTAGATTAATTTTTCACAATTTTTAAGCGCTTTTCTGTAACTTTTGGAGCCCAGAGTTTCGCCGTCACGGAAAAGCAAACGGCAACTAGGATGCTAACAGTGCAGTTCCTTATTCCCAGAGAGTAACAGGTGTCTTAATTCGAAGCAGACAGTACAAAATGGACTTGGTTTGACATAAAAAGCTGCTTTTATGTTGGAATTTTGATTACGTACAGGCCCTTTAAACATATTTAGACCAAACTGTGTGACGTTTTCATGAAAAAGCTGTCATTTTTCATGTGTTTTTTTTCCGCTTTCACTCACTCTTTCTTCCTCTTTCAAACCCAAAACCTCCATGTCAATAAAGGGGAGCGCGTACCCCGCCCATCCCAGCGGCACGCCACCATCTCGGGCATAACTAGAGAGCGCGCCGGCCTCTAATGACACGGTGCGGAGCTAAAAATGCCCCGTGAACACGCCCGCCGCCTCCCGCCCGCTCCAGGACGATCTAATGGAGACGACGTGGAGCACAACTCTTTATTTGGGGCGATGCATTTCTCATATGGGGCACTATACGCTGCACGATATACTGTCCCTGCACCTGCGGACACCGAGGAGATAGATTAGAAAAACACCACCTGGGCCGAGCCAAAACATGCAAGCTACGGGAATTATTTACAGGACGACTGCAACATACGGAAAATATGTCGAGAATAATGCCGGGTCTAATGTAAAATATGAAAGAAACACGTAAAAGTTATTAATATTGAGAGAAATAAATGGATTAAACTAAAAAAAATGCAAACTAGGGAGTGTGTATTTACAGGTATGCATAAAATAATGTTGAGTTTTTGTGTTTGGGAGGGCATCTGATGCAAAAATCTAGCGTTTATCCCAATACCGTGGCGTAACCAGGGTTCCCACGGTCATGGAAATCCTGGAAAAGTCATGGAAATTGAAAATGTCAATGAAAGTTTTGGAAAAAGTTATGGAATTGTAGCATCTCTTTCATGTAACTCCAGCGTTCTTATGATTATGATGATGATTATTCTGATATTTCTGAACGTTTGGCACAGCCGACAACACACAATAAGGTGTTTTGTTTAGAAAAGACGACACTAAACGACGGGATTTAGATGTTAAAACACTATAAACCAAACCATGAGGTGAGTGGAAAGGGCTCACATTTCAGATTTAGCCCTAAAAGTCTGAGAAGTTATGGAAAATTCAACTTTAGGTCACGAAAAAGTCACAGAAAAGTTTTTGAAATGTGAGTGAAAAGGAGTGGGAACCCTGTGCACAGTTTTGTCTCATGTTTTGGTGTATTTATGGAGAACTGCCGCGTGGGAGCGTTTTTGGAGAATATAACATTTTCAAAACCATAAGACATAATAAACATCGTCCCGACCATAAAGATGTACCAGGCCCACAGTTATCGCACAGATAATGACTGCACCATAAAAGTAAAAGGTAAAGGTAGAAACATGGTGATCTAAATATGTGAAGTGTCTGCAGGTAATTATCCAGGCTGGTACCACCTCGTGCCTCGGCTCAGTTTCATTTCTCTCCAGTGACTCGGTGAGGGGTCAGACACACGAGAGCTGTTTCCAGGCCGGTCAGAACGGTGCCGGTTCCTTCACCACTTCCTCTGGGAACCAAAGTTCTCGCTGGCGAACGAGCCGCTTTCAAACCGTTTAAAGTGAACTCATGACGCATCATCGAAAGAGGCCGTGGGCTTTGTCACTGAATAAAAGCCCGGAAAATAACAATCGCAGTGGATCCATATAACTCGCTTTTTGTTGTGTTGCTGTCGAGCTTCTGTTGAAATTCTGTTGAAGTCCATATGGCAAATATTTGGTCTCCTCCGCTGACACTGCACAATCTTCATGTCACTTTTCTCTGCTGTATTCCCATGGAGGCAGATTCCACACACGTTTTCTTTGTTTTACCGCGTGTGACCCGGAGGAACCTGCTCAAGTCGTCTGTAATGTCACGGTTCGCTTGGAAAAACCAACTTTTCGGTTCCCGAACGCTCTGATTTTCAGCGCGAACACGTCAGTCGGTTGGAGTTTAGGTTCTCTGTCGGCCTGAAAGCTCCTTAGGAAGTTTGCACGAACCCCGGAAGTTGTAGTCGGCGCTCCGGCCAATCAGCTGTGAAGCCCTGAGGTCAAACTCCAGCACCTCTGGGTCCTTTTGTGTCCAGCACAACAGGAAACAAAGCGAAAACAAAGATGGATGGAGACGAAGAATTACATTTTGTGTCGGCAACGATTCTCGACATCGAGGATTTAAAGCCGGAACAAAGAGAATGTTTGGTGAATTTTATCAAAGGGAAAGACTTCTTCTTCCTACGGGATTGGCTGCTGTGCCGGTTTTACTTGGACCCCAATGAGCGTCCGGCGCATTACAGACGTCACCAAACAGCAGCGACTGGTTCAATCAGAACAGTCCCCGCCTACAGTCGAGCGAACGAATCCTCACGCTGCCAGAGACGGTTTCCAACAAGTCAAACCAGCTCGTGAATCAGACTAGTATTTTTGTACTTTTCTTCAGCTTTTTTCCCCACAAACTGCCACTTAAACTAAACCGATGTAAAACTATGAGAAATACAGACCGGGGGAACGATCCACCACTGAACCAGGCAGTTAAAGTTAAGAGTTTAGGAGTCTTTAAAACATTTGCAGTGAGGTGTTTGTATCTAAAATGAGTCATGCAAGTTGGAAAGACACTTATTCACCCCCTAAAGCTCCATTTGTAGCACAGAAGAAAAAGTACCAAAGTAAATACTGACAAAAAAAAGGACTGTTCCAGTTATAAAAGACAAAACACTGATCCGGTTACGACGATGGTTCACACAGAGTCCTCAAAACGGTGTTGGTTGTTTACGTCAGAAAAACTCCAGCACAGCTCCACTTTGAAGCCAAACTGCAAACTTACGTCGTTTATTTGTTATTGTGGTGCAGGATAAAATCTGTTCTCGACACGCGTTTCCCAATCGCTCGTCACAAACTCAGATGGAGGTCTCCAGCTCTCCGGGAGATTCACCGTTTTTGGAAGAAATCGCCGAAGTTTCTCATTATTTGTTCGTGATCGACTCCGCAAACTTTAAAGAGTTTGTATTGTGCAGTTTTCTGATCTGTTCCTCATCACAAACAGACCTGGAGCTGTGTTTGTTTCACTCACACATGTTTAAACGCACAAATCCTGCATGTTTAGGCTCTTCTCTCAGGCTGAAGACGCTCCGTTCCACCTTGTGATGTCACGCGTTGATACAGGAAGCGCTTCGACACGCCACACACCTTCACCTTCCAGAATCATTTGGATAATTGTTTGGCTAAAATATCCCGCAGTATTGAATTAAACTTGTACGACTTGAATTTATCCAGTCACAGGGCATTTTATGGACCTGAAAAACCTGCACTTTTACCCAGAGCGGGGGTCACTTACCCGCAGATCTGACCTGTAACCTGGCCTAGCAGCTCCACCCGCTCGACTTCACGGATTTAGAGGTTTAATGTCGTACTCTGGGACATTTCCGCAGTGGCATTTCCATGGAGACGAGCCCACAGATAGTATAAAGCTCAAGAGAGTCCGTTTTGTGTAATATAAGAGGTTTAAGAAATCGACCACAGTTGGAAATCGGATGTTGACAGGCCAAAGAAAAATGGAATAAGGGAAACTCCAAAGTGTGCGGGTGTGTGTACGGGTGTGTGTTAGTATCTGTACAGTTGTGTGTACGGTTGTGTGTACGGGTCTGTGTCGGTGTGTGTACAGGGTTGTGTGTCGTCGGTGTGTGTACAGGGTTGTGTGTACAGGGTTGTGTGTCGGTGTGTGTACAGGGTTGTGTGTATAGGGTTGTGTGTACGGTTCTGTGTACGGTTCTGTGTACGGGTGTGTGTACAGGGTTGTGTGTACAAGGTTGTGTGTCGGTGTGTGTACAGGGTTGTGTGTATAGGGTTGTGTGTATAGGGTTGTGTGTACAGTTGTGTGTACGGGTGTGTGTACAGGGTTGTGTGTAAGGTTGTGTGTTAGTATCTGTACGGTTATATGTATGGGTGTGTGTACATGTGTGTGTACGGGTGTGTGTACAGTTGTGTGTACGGTTGTGTGTTAGTATCTGTACGGTTATATGTATGGGTGTGTGTACATGTGTGTGTACGGTTGTGTGTACGGTTGTGTGTACGGTTGTGTGTTAGTATCTGTAAGGTTGTGTGTTAGTATCTGTAAGGTTATATGTATGGGTGTGTGTACATGTGTGTGTACGGGTGTGTGTACATGTGTGTGTACGGGTGTGTGTACATGTGTGTGTACGGGTGTGTGTACGGTTGTGTGTACGGTTGTGTGTACGGTTGTGTGTTAGTATCTGTAAGGTTATATGTATGGGTGTGTGTACATGTGTGTGTACGGGTGTGTGTACATGTGTGTGTACGGGTGTGTGTACATGTGTGTGTACGGGTGTGTGTACATGTGTGTGTACGGGTGTGTGTACGGGTGTGTGTATGGGTGTATGTACAGTTGTGTGTACAGGGTTGTGTGTTGGTTGTGTGTACGGTTGTGTGTTAGTATCTGTACGGTTGTATGTATGGGTGTGCGTACGGTTGTGTGCCGTTGGTGTGTGCACAGGGTTGTGTGCCGTCGGTGTGTGTACAGGGTTTTGTGTACAGGGTTGTGTGTCAGTGTGTGTACAGGGTTGTGTGTACAGGGTTGTGTGTCAGTGTGTGTACAGGGTTGTGTGTACAGGGTTGTGTGTCAGTGTGCGTACAGGGTTGTGTGTACGGTTGTGTGTACGGTTGTGCGTACAGAGCACACGTCTCTCGAGGTAATTACAGTGTGCGCGGGCTCTTGGGTGGGCGGGGGGCGCACTATTAAATATGTCTGGAATGTGGAGACGGGTTCCAAGAAATAAACTCGGCTACAAACGACACGGAGCGGAGTAAAGATGTAAAGACGCACTGCGGGACTTTCCTGGTCGAGCGGCCGCCACCTGGAGATGGAGAAGTTACGGCTTTGGCCAGAATGTTCCAGGGTGTGACATTAAACTCTTCGCTAAACTACAGGCAAACAAAAGAAAAGAAAAAAGAGGCACATCATTTTTTCCATTTTCTAGGTGTGTCTTTTTTTTTTTTTACCAACAACCGGCCACATCAACAGTAATTAAAATAATAATAATTCAGTTTGTGCAAAAAAAGTGGTTCCATTTTCCAAGTGTTTTTTCACCAATAGCTCCAAAAAAAAAAAAAAAAAAAAAATTAATTCTGTTTCTACAAATAAAAACTGGCTTCATTTTCTAAGCGTTTCAGTAGCTCCCAAAGAATAAATAAAGAATAAATCTTGTCTTTTTTGCACCAACCCCAGCCACATCAACAGTTTAAAAATCTTTAATTAATTGCTGTTTGTGCAAAAACAGCAATTTTTTTTTACTAATAGGTCCTAAAAAATAAATAAATAAATAAATTCTTGCCTTTTTTTTCTTTTTTTTGAAAACCGACAACTGGCCACATAAAAAAAAATAAAAAAAACAATAACAAATAAAGAAAATTTGCTATTTATGCAGAAATTTTTTTTAAAAGGTAAGATTTTTTTTGGGGACTATTGACGCTCAAATAACGTGTTTTTTTTTTTTGGGGGGGGGGGGGGGGTTTGCTTGGCGCTCAGGGCTTCCGTAGTTTAATGTCACACCATGGAACATTCCAGACAAAGCAATAACATCTTCAGACAGAGCAGCGCCGACAGTTGCAAAGTGTCGTCAAATGAATCAAAAATATGTCAAAAATGCTCAAATAGATGAAGTAAAGGAGGCGAAGTGAGGACCACCGGCTCTGCGTCTCCATCGTTTCCTAATCGTTCTATTTATCAAAGAAAAGCAGCTCCAGAATAACGATAATGAGCCCGTTTATTTCCGCAGAACGGCACCAAATGAGCTTTAATATCCCTCATATTCACTCTTTCCATAAAACCTGAGTTCACTCCACTAAACACCAGCCGAGAACTCAAACTTAAAAGGCCCAAGTTACGCTACGTTCTGATCTGTGTCCGTTTAGTTTTTCCCTCAAACTGAAAACACAGCAGTAAAAACATCAGAACACGACGTAAAGCTCCATTTTGTGTCATTTAGGACCTTTTATGCATTTAACTTAACGCGACAATTAAGAATAAAGTTCTGACGACAGCTATGACTGAACGCAAGTCATAGCTGTGTCCGAGCAACTTAAAACTTTATACTTTTTATACACTTTTGTGGAACTTTCCCACGTACAAAAACACATCACAACCACATCTGCTGCTATTTGCAGTTTAATAACTAAACTACTTTAAGATGATGAGGATTAAACAACATTAGAACACGACTTAAAGCTCCGTTTGGGGTAATTTAAGACCTTTAATCCATTTAATTTAATACAACTTAAACTGCAACTTAAAAATGTAAACATTTTATGCACTCTGACCATTTGTGAGGCCATTTGCAGTTTAATAACTAAACTATTTTGAGGAGGAAAGGACATTAAAACATGACTTAAATGCATTAAAGGTCCTAAATTTCACAAAATGGAGCTTTAACTTAATATAATTATTGTAATTAAGTTCTGATTACTGTTAAATGCCAAGTCCAAGCAACTTAAACCTGTTAAGTAATTAAAATTTTATACATTTTATGCACTTTTTTGACTTATCACATGTATAAAAACACATTCTAACCATTTTTATTGCCACTTGCAGTTTAATAACTAAACTATTAAGATTATAACACAACTTAAAGCTCCGTTTCATCAAATTTAGGACCTTTAATGCATTTAACTTAATACAACTTAAACTGCAACTTAAAACTTTAAACATTTTATATCCTTTTTTGGTATTTTCATATGTACAAAAACACTTTACACCCACTTTTGTTGCCATTTGAGGTTTAATAACTAAACTTTTTGAAGATTTTGAGGAGGAAACAACAGTATAACACAACTTAAAGCTCCATTTTATGTAATTTAGGACCTTTTATGCATTTAACTTAATGTAATTATCAGAATTAAGTTTGGACTACAGCTAAATTCAAGTCCAATGCATCTTAAAACTGTTACGTAATTCAATCTTTATACTTTTATCCTTTTTTGGTATTTTCATATGTAAAAAACACATTGTGACCACATTTGTTGCCATGTGCAGTGTAATAACTAAACTATGTTAATGTTCTGAGGAGAAAACAACACTAAAACATGACTTTAATGCATTAAAAGTCCCAAATTTCACAAAACTGAACGTTAACTTCATTGGAATTCAGTTGTGACGACAGCGATGACTAAACCCAAGTCCAAGCAACTTTACACCTTATACTTTTTCTACACTTCTTTTGGATTATCACATGTACAAAAACACATTCGGACCATTTTTTGTTGCCATTTGCAGTGTAATAAAACATAAACCAGCGCGTGCGTCGACAGCTGCGTCGCTAATCCCTCGTTTATTTACTCGTCGTTTTAGTTGTTTGTGTGTTTGTGTTCGGGGAGGTGCCGCGGGGGAAAGTGCTCGGGAGTTTTAAGAGTCCCTGTTTTTCCATTTTCGAAGCGACGCCTCCAACGCTCCGACTTTTACAGCCACTTTTACGGACAATAAAGTTTAAATAAAGACGACGCCGGGGCCCAGAGTGAGGCTCCTGTCGCTACGGGGACCAGAAACTTAACCTTAACCTACGGCGGGAAATAAATCAGAAAAAAGAGGAATATTTGCCCTTTAAAGATTGTACTTTTTAGTTTTCACACCGCGTAGTCGAGTAATAACTTCGGTTTCCTCGTCCGCCCGTGTGAAATGAGCTGAACATTTGTGTTTGTCTCATTTTTGTGTCCGTCCTTTCAAAATAAGTTAAGATTTTGTGATTTATTTCACGTTTTTGTCCTTCAGATGAAAATAAATTCAAATTATAAATCTGTCATTACACTTAAAATACTAATGCGCTTCAGCTTGAGTCATATTTTCTCTCTCCTCCTCCTCTTAATCCATCCTTCTCTCTCTGTATCCTTTCCTCCTTCTCTTCCCCCTTTCACTCCCTCTTTATCTTTCTTCTGTTGTCCTCTTTCTCTCTCTGTATCTTTCTTCTCTCCCCCTCTTTCGTTCTTCTCAACTTCTCTTCCCTCTCTATTCTTCTGTCTTACTCCTCTTCCCTGTCTCTTTCTCCATCCTTCTCTCCTCCTCTTCCCCCCCTCTCTTCTTCTTCAGTCTTCCTCCTCTTCCTTGTCTTTCTCTATCCTTCTCTTCTTCTCTCTATACTTCTCATCTCTTCCACCTCTGTATCTTTCTCTCCTCCTCCTCCTCTTCCCCCTCTCTCGCTCTTTCTCCTTCTCGCCTCTTCTCTCTATTCTTCTGTCTTCCCCCTCTTCCCTGTTTCTCGCTCTATCCTTCTCTCCTCCTCCTCTTCCCCCTCTCTTTCTCTAGCCTTTTTCAGTCATTCTCCTTGTCCCTCTCTCTGTCTATCCTTCCTCTCCTTCCATCTCTCCCTTGCTCTCTCCATCCTTCTCTCCTCCTCTTCTCTCTCTATTCTTCTGTCCTCCACCTCTTTTCTCTCTTCGTCTTCCCTCTCTCTCTATCCTTCTATCTAGGAGGCTATTCCTCGTCTATCTCTTTCTCTCTCTCCTCCTCCTCTCTCTCTCCTCCTCTCCTCTTTCCTCTTCTCCCCTCCTCTCCTCTTCTCTCCTCCTCCTCTCCCATCCTCCTCCTCTCCTCTCTCCTTCTTCTCTCCTCCTCCTCCCCTCTCTCCTCCTCCCCCTCTCCTCCTCTCCTCTCTTCCTCCTCCTCTCCTCTCTCCTCCTCTCCTCTCTCCCCCCTCTTCCTCCTCCCCCTCTCCTCTCTTCCTCCTCCTCTCCTTTCCTCTCTCCCCCTCCTCCTCTCTCCTCCTCTCCTCTTCTCTCCCCTCTCTTTCTCCTCTCCTCCTCTCTCCCCCTCTCCTCCTCCTCCTCTCCTCTCTCCCCCTCCCCTCCTCTCCTCTCTCCTCCTCCTCCTCTCCTCTCTCCTCCTCTCCCCCTCTCCTCTCCTCTCTTCCTCCTCCTCTCCCCCCTCTCCTCTCTCCCCCTCCTCTCCTCCTCCTCCTCTCTCCCCCTCTCCTCCTCCTCCTCTCCTCTCACCTCCTCTCTCCCCCTCTCCTCTCCTCTCTTCCTCCTCCTCTCCTCCTCCCCCTCTCCTCTCCTCTCTCCTCCCCCTCTCCTCCTCTCTCCCCCTCTCCTCT
Organism: Odontamblyopus lacepedii; assembly: GCA_034769755.1. NCBI lineage: Eukaryota > Metazoa > Chordata > Actinopteri > Gobiiformes > Gobiidae > Odontamblyopus > Odontamblyopus lacepedii. The sequence continues at coordinate 3,941,443 of CM068366.1, forward strand.
CCTCTCTCCTCCTCCTCTCCTCCTCCCCCTCTCCTCTCTCCTCCTCTCTCCCACTCTCCTCTCTCCTCCTCCTCCTCTCCTCCTCTCTCCTCCTCTCCTCTCCTCTCCCCTCCTCTCCTCTCCTCCTCTCCTCTCTCCTCCTCCTCCTCTCTTCCTCTCTCCCCCTCTCCTCTCCCCCTCCTCTCCTCTCCTCTCTCCTCCCTCCTCCTCTCCTCTCCTCCTCCTCCCCTCTCCTCCTCTCTTCTTCCTCCTCCTCTCTTCCCTCTCGTGTGTTTACTCCAGCATCATTATCCGTGTTCTCTGGGCCCGTGAAGCTTTTCCCCTGTTTTCCGCCATCAGATCCTTTTCTCTTTCATCTTCCGCGATCCCTCTCTCTGCCGCCACACTTCAAAGCACCTCCCCCGCGACCCCCGCGACCCCCGCGACCCCCGGACCTCCTCCTCCCGGTTCAGTCCGTTCAGAAAGAGGAGAGGAAAGAGCGGAGGAGGAGAAACAGATAAACAGACACAGGGACCAATTACACAGACTGAAAACACAAAAATGGACCCAATGATTGAGTTTTCTTTTCTTTTTACAAGATTATCTAAGTTTTTACTGTTTTTTTTTTATGTTGGGACCCCCTTTTCCATTTGAGAGTCCGTTCAAAAAGAGAAAAGCGAAAGAGCGCAAACAGATAAATACACAGAGACCAATTACTCTTCAAAAACAGACCAAAAACGACAAATTCAGTCAATTTATTCTAATATTTGAGTAGTTTTAACTTGTTTTTTTTCCATTTTTCCCTCCTGACCAAACCCCTCTCCCATTTCAGTCCATTCAAAAAGAGAAAAGTGTGTTACTGTTATTTTTAATCGCTTGAATTTATTAAATTTTTGATAATACCTGGATTTGACACTTGTTAAGATGCCACTTTATTTTTGAAAATAAGAAGTATGTAAAAGGAGACAAAATATTTGTAAATCTTCTATGAGTATAGTGTGATTCCTTAATAAAAATTAAAAAAAAGAAAAAGCCAAGGAGCAAATTCGGATCAATTTATTCTAATAAATAGTTTTAGCTTGGACGGCCCCTCTCCCATTTCAGTCCATTCAAGAGAAAAATTTGCAGACAATTATACTCCAAAAAAACTGAACTTTTGGTTAAAATGACAAATTCAGACCATTTATTCCAATATTTGAGCAGCTTTAACACATTTTTTTTCATTTGGGACCCACCCTCTTGGACGTTTGAGTCCATTCAAAACGAGAAAAGCGAAAAAGTATGAATAGATAAATCGATATAAACACCAATTACACAAAAACACAACCATACTTCAAACATAGGCCTTTCCAGTGAGCTGAGGTTTGAGTAGATTTTACTGGATTTTTAAGTCGTGACCGTTTCTTGGACTCTCCCTCCACTCAAAAACAGAAAAGCGATGCAGTACATAAACAAACGTGGGGAACAAGTAAAATGACAAATTCAGGCCATTTATTCCATTATTTTCAGCAGTTTTTACTCATTTTTAAAAGTGGGGACCCTCCCCTCTTGGACGCCCGTCTCATTTGAGTCCATTCAATAAGAGAAAAGTGAAGGACATAAATATACATAGAAGAAAATTATAATTCAAATAACAAATCAGGCCTTTCATTTCATTATTTTCAGTAGTTTTTACTGATTTTTTAAGTTGGAGCAGAATAAAACGGCCTAAAAAGAGCACAAATAGATAAATTAGACTTAAAATGATGAATTCAGCCCATTTATTCCATTATTTTCAGTAGATTTACTCATGTTGAAGTCAAGACGGCACTAATCAAGACCAAGACCAGTCCGAGGCCACAGGGTCCCAAGACCAGGACAAGACCAAGACCTCTGAGGGTCGAGACCAAGACCAGACCGAGACAACAGGGTCCCAAGACCAGGACAAGACCGAGACCTCTGAGGGTCGAGACCAAGACCAGACCGAGGCCACAGGGTCCCAAGACCAGGACAAGACCAAGACCTCTGAGGGTCGAGACCAAGACCAGACCGAGGCCACAGGGTCCCAAGACCAGGACAAGACCAAGACCTCTGAGGGTCGAGACCAAGACCAGACCGAGGCCACAGGGTCCCAAGACCAGGACAAGACCAAGACCTCTGAGGGTCGAGACCAAGACCAGACCGAGGCCACAGGGTCCCAAGACCAGGACAAGACCAAGACCTCTGAGGGTCGAGACCAAGACCAGACCGAGGCCACAGGGTCCCAAGACCAGGACAAGACCAAGACCTCTGAGGGTCGAGACCAAGACCAGACCGAGGCCACAGGGTCCCAAGACCAGGACAAGACCAAGACCTCTGAGGGTCGAGACCAAGACCAGACTGAGACCACAGGGTCCCAAGACCAGGACAAGACCAAGACCTCTGAGGGTCGAGACCAAGACCAGACCGAGGCCACAGGGTCCCAAGACCAGGACAAGACCAAGACCTCTGAGGGTCGAGACCAAGACCAGACCGAGCCACAGGAAGACCTCTGAGAGACCAAGACCAGACCTCCCAAGACCAGGGACCTCTTAGGGTCGAGACCAAGACCAGACCGAGGCCACAGGGTCCCAAGACCAGGACAAGACCAAGACCTCTGAGGGTCGAGACCAAGACCAGACCGAGGCCACAGGGTCCCAAGACCAGGACAAGACCAAGACCTCTGAGGGTCGAGACCAAGACCAGACCGAGGCCACAGGGTCCCAAGACCAGGACAAGACCAAGACCTCTGAGGGTCGAGACCAAGACCAGACCGAGGCCACAGGGTCCCAAGACCAGGACAAGACCAAGACCTCTGAGGGTCGAGACCAAGACCAGACCGAGGCCACAGGGTCCCAAGACCAGGACAAGACCAAGACCTCTGAGGGTCGAGACCAAGACCAGACCGAGGCCACAGGGTCCCAAGACCAGGATAAGACCAAGACCTCTGAGGGTCGAGACCAAGACCAGACCGAGGCCACAGGGTCCCAAGACCAGGACAAGACCAAGACCTCTGAGGGTCGAGACCAAGACAAGACCGAGACAAGACTGAGACAAGACTGAGTCCAAACGCGATCGAGTCCACGACAGCAAAAAATCGGTCTCGAGGCCGGTCTAGAGACACTAGTTTTTACTCATTTTTTAAAGTCAGGACCCCCATATTTGAGTCCATTCAATAAGAGAAAAGCAAAGTACAAATAGATAAAAAAATAGACATGGGAACAATTTCACTGCTAAAACAGACCTATACATAAATATAAAATGACAAATTCATGACTATTTAATCCATTATTTGAGTAGTTTTAACATTTTTTTTTTCATTTGGGAACCTGAAAGATAAATGAGGAATAACTTTAGACCACTTCAAACTGTTACAAATAAAATAATTCTGTTTTTCTCGTTTTTAAGACAAGAACAAAATCAGGTACAAGGACTTTAATAAGTTTAAAATGCTGATTTTTATTTATTTTTTGTTGACGAGTGAAGCCGCCAAAGGAAGAGGAGCAGTAACACGGCCGTTATCTTATCTGTGCGGACTTAAAGAGGAAGCGGTTTAACAAAGAGAACAAGAGATTTTACTGCATCCAGGAAACAAAGAGAAAAGAAAAGACTCTGTGTGCAAATGTGACGCCAACAAAACGGACCCCTGTGAGCTTTAAGTCACGTTTCCTCCTCAAAAACAGATCTGGAGTTGTTGTTTTTTGTTTGAGTAACTCTTTATTATCAGTCTGTCTACATCTCCAAAGCTCAAAAACGCTCTGATGCACCTTGTGATGTCATGAAGCGGTAGTTTTAACTGTCGTTTTAACAGCTGCTTCTACCTTTAGTTCAGTGGAGATCAGAAAAAAATGAGTCAGAGAGCCGAAAAAAGAGCCACAACTTTACACACTCCACTCACTAATTTACCTTTTCAGCTCCTCGAGTCGTTTTGACCCGCAGGACGTCGCATTCGAGGTTTGAAAATGAAAGCAGCGGAGATTTGTGGGAATGTGCAGCAAAAACATTTGGATTTTACATTTAATCGTCTTGTAAAAACAAAGGAATTTTTGCATTTCACTAAAACACACCCCTGTTTTTTGTCTGCACGTTTTATTTTTACCCAAACCCGTGCAGGACTCTCGATTCCAGGTCCTGAAATAAAAAAGGTGGAGTGTTTTTCTCAGCCAAAATATGAAGTTTGACCCTTTTTTTTGCATTAAATGTGACTGAAAAACACAAAAAACACAACTCCAGGTCTGTTTGTGACGAGGAGACGACACTGGAACAATAAAAAACACCAACTTGAGCTGTAACCATGGCAACGCTATTAAAACTACACAATATTTAGACATTTTTGGTGGAATATGAGCGAGTTTGGGAGACAGAAACATTAAGTAGCATCTGCAGTCGTCTGAATCCAGCGTTTGACCCTTTCCTCGGGCCTGTTTTGTGTAATTGTGAAATAAAAGTGTGTGACCGGGGCAAACGTGGGGAATTAGCGCAAACGAGCGCACTTAAGCGAGACGTTCGGACGAGCTGCACCAGCGCTAAAGCTAATGCGGTTTCCCTTTGTGCGGCCACATTAGCATGCTAATCTCATCATTCCTGTAGGCGCGGCAGACGCTCGGCCCCGGGGTCGAGTTAGAGAAACGTAATCGAGTTCAGCGGGAAAACGACGAGGAGGAGAAGAAGAAGAAGGTCTGAGAGAGAAACACGACTGTTCTGGGGGGTTTGTTTTTTCTGTTTCCTCTGGGATCAATAAAATATCCGTTCATCCATTTATCCATCTGTCCATCTATTTATTTATCCATCCATCTATCTGTTTATTCATTCATCCATTTATCCATCTGTCTATTTATCAATTCATCCATCTACTTAGCAATCCATCCATCTGTCCATCTTTCTCTTTATCTTTTTATCTTCCAGTCTCTTTCTCTCTCTTTCTCCATCTTTCCCTTTTTATTTTTCAATCTGTCCATCTCCTTATCCTTCTATCTTTTTCTTTAGCTCTTTCTCTCGCTCTCTTTATCTCTTGCTATCTCTCTTTATCTTTCTTTCACTCTATCTTTCTCCCAGTCTCTCCTTTATCTTTCTCTCTCTTTCTTTCTATTGCTCTCTTTCTATCTTTCTCTCAGTCTCTCTATCTCTTTCTCTTGTTCTTTTTCTATCTTTCTTTCTCTATATCTTTCTTTTTCTTTCTTTATCTTTCCCACTTTATCTTTCTATCTTTGTCTTTCTCTATCTCTATCACTTTCTATCTTTCTTTATCTTCCCCCAATGTCTCCTTTATCTTTCTATCTCTTTCTGTCTTTCCATCTTTCTAATGCTCTCTTTCTCTCTATCTTTCTCTCTTCATCTTTCTATCTCTTTCTATCTCTTTCTCTTGCTCTCTTTCAATCTTACTCTCCATCTTTCTCTTTCTTTCTCTATAGCTTTCTCTCTTAATCTTTCTATCTTTCAATCTCTTTCTCTCTGTCTTTCTATCTTTATCTTTCTTTCCATCTTTCTATCGCTCTATTTCTTTCTTTCTCTTTCCATCTTTCTCTCTTTATAATTCTCTTTCTCTCAATCTCTTTCTCTTGCTCTCTTTCTATCTTTCCATCGCTTTCTTTCTCTATATCTTTCCCTCTTTATCTTTCTATCTCTTTCTCTATCTTTCTTTCTCTCCCTCTCTCTCCACCTCTGTTTTCTCCTCCTCTCTTCAGATGAACAGATTTACATATTTAGTCCAAATGAGGCTCTTCTTCAGCTCTAATGAAATTTCACCCAAACAGAAAATTGCCGCGTTTTTCCATTTTTACACAAAAACACGAATCCCAAGACGCAATTTTGAGCTTTAACTTCTTTTGTTGATCTTCTACATTTATATTTTTAACCCAAACATTATATTTTCAACGCAAAAAGCCAGATATTCAACAATTTTATCATTAATTTCCAAAAACACGATACAAAACCGTAAACTACGACTTCACAGACCTGACGAAATGTGCAGTGGAGAGGAGTTCACATGTTTTCCGCGGTTTACCTCCACATTTGTCACATTTGTCAGCTCCAAACTCGTCTAAATCCGTGACATTCCCGTTTACGTTTGACACGGGCGCATTTCTCCGGTGAGTTTTATTCCAGTTTGAGCGGACGGGCAGGTGACAGCGGCGGCGTCATTATTTACCCACGGGGAACACAAATCAAACGTCCCTCTGCGCTCTTATTGAAAACGTCCCATTCATTTGGCTTGTGACGGATGAGGCTCCGGCGGGACGTGCGCGACGCTCCGGTTTTCCCGTTAGCTTATGGCTAATCAATGTTAGCGGCGAGAAAAACAAATCTCCATCTCGCTCTGTCAATGCGTCAGTCACAGAAAAACCCCCGAGCTGTCAGAGGTGATCGAGGGAAGGACCGCCAGGGACCAGCGGAAAACAGGGTAGGAAATAAAGACCGGTTTAAAGGGGCACTCTGGAACTTTTCTGGGTTTTATAGGTTACATGAAGAGGATAAAAATGTAATGTTTTACAGAGCAGGTCTGGAATAAATTTAACGTTATGCTCAACAGGGTTTGGTCACCTGTAGGGATGTAGGGCTGTGTTGAAAAGAACGATTTTCCGATTAAATTTGCATATTAATTCCATAAGATCAATTCGTACGTCCAAAGATCGATTTAATTTTTAATACATTTTCCCCCAGAGAAATTTAACCCCACTCATCGCGATCTGACTATATCAAAACTATAAGATAAGATATCCTTTATTTGTCCCACAATGGGGAAATTTCAGTGTTGCAACGCACAGTTAAGAGAACAGCAAGAAAACAGTAGCAGCAATAGAAGAATAGAATAGAATTACTTAAAAAAAGACAAACTCGATAAAGATCTATAAAGATAAGGATTATAAAATTCTATATACAATAAATTGCTGTCTTAAGACTGAATACAGTGGCTACAGTTTGTACAGTGCTATAAATAATGTTACATCTTTAAAAGTGGCTATGAATGTGCCGTCGGACACAAGTGGAAACGTGAGTGAAGTCTCGACTTTGAAGACGTCAGAAACACTCAAAGCTCCGACTGGCACCAGTTTGGCTTCAAAAACGATAAAGACAAAGACTGACAGAAGCAAAGAGATTTGCTTTTGGAGGTGAAGAACAGCGGAAAAACAACCAACCTCAGGAACCAGTGGAACAGCTCAGAAATGGTTCTAATAACACTGACCCCAATCCAGAATCGGAATCGATCGATTCTTGGAATTTGAATCGATACCTGCTTTTGGACAGTCAGCCTTTTCCCACAATGCAATAAAAGAATGAACCAACTCCCAGACGACATCAAAAATCAACCCAACTATGACTCCTTTTCTAAAGAACTTGTCGAGTTTATTTATGTCGCACTTTTCATACACAAGGTAAATTCCAGGTGCTTTACAAAAACAATCATTGAACAAGACAAGGTATTTAGAGCATAAGGTTCATAAAGAGCATAGGTTAAAAACCGTTAAACGCACAAGTGAACATAAAAGTCTTAAGCTGGGTTTTGAAAGTGGACACGGTGGGGGCAGATCTGAGGTCTTCTGGGAGTTTATTCCAGCTGAGGCACGATGGCAGAAAGAAGCGGCTGCACCCTGTTTTGTTTTGATCCTCGGAACAATTAGCAGCCCCGTCCCTGATGACCTGACGGGTCCGGATGGTTCATATTCAGGAAGCATTTCGGTGATGGGCCCAAACCATTTAGCGATTTATACACTATTAGAAGGATTTTAAAGTCCGTTCTGTAATACACTGGGAGCCATTGAAGGGATTTGAGAACTGTGTGATCTGAATGAGCTGCAAGTGTTGAACAGCTTTTGTAGAGGCTATTGCAGCAGAACTAAAACTAAAAAAAATGGCTCTGGACTGGTCAGACTTGTCAGCACTGAAGCACCTACTTTTTGTTCCCGGGGTTTTAAAATATGTGATATGCTTCAACTTTTAAGAATGTATTAATAAGTCTACTCTTTAATATTGTGATGTGAATGTTGTCTGTGAGCTGCTGAATGTGCTAATATGTGGTTTTTATATTGTTGAATGTCTAAATTGCATTGCATAATTTATTATTGTATAATCTGGTGCAGAACATCTCTGTTTTATGAGCACAATGTCCCTGTACACTGTCCCTTCAAATAAAGACTAAATATCCAGCCCTGTAGGGACACGCCGAATATTGAGCCAAATATTTTTAAAGTCAGGCCGAAGAGTGGAGTGTGATTTTTATTTCCCGTTTATTTCCCTTCCCGTGATCGTCTGCAGTACTCTAACTTCCCTCTCGGACAGATACTGCGCCCTGGCCTCTGCAGTACTCACACTTGTGCCTGTTTAAAGCTGAGAGCCGTTCTCAGATAAGCCTGTTTGTTGTTTTTGGTTTGCCGTTTGTGTCTTGACTCCTCCTTCAGCTCACACCTCTGCACTATCTCTCTATTTACCCTCCACGATCTCTCCGTTTACCCCTCCGCCCTCCACTATCTCTGCTTTGATCCTTATCTCTGAGACCACCGTGGGCCCTCATCACAACACCACATACCAAACTCACACCAGACACGACTGCTGGACGACGACTCGTGTTTTTATTTCGCATTTCTTTTCATGACTAAACCCAGAACTAAACAGGACTAAACCCAGAATTAAACCAAGGACTAAACCAAGGACTATTCACACATGAAGTAACTCTTTATTAGACTGTTTACATGGCACATATGTCAAATATTCAATTATAAACCCACTGTAAAGGTTTGAATCATCCTCATAATTTCATTTATAATTCAGAATTTCAATTAATTTTAGTGTTTCAAACACGTGCACATCCCATGTATTGGAAACTTTTGTACTGAACAGATCAGGTTTCCAGACCGACACATGTCAGAGGCTTTGATTAAGAAAGGAAAGGTGGATAGAAGTAAACTGTAAGTAATATGGATACAGCCAAAAGTTCCACCCAAACCAAATGAGAGATTTACACAAGCTCGAAGAGTAAGTAAAGTTTATTTACACAGAGCTTTTCACAGACATGGGTCACAAAGTGAGACACATTCATATTAAAGTCAGTGGTAACAGCTCTAAAACCTCAGAGGGCAGAAACGCTTGTTCAAAGAGAAATGTCTTTAGTTGCTTTTTAAAAGCGTCTCCACTTTCTAGAGAGCGTAGGTGAGGAGGCAGCTCATTCCAGAGTTTAGGAGAGACGGCTTGAGTTAGCTTCTGTGCTAACTCATGAGCTAGCTTCTGTGCTAACTCCTGAGCTTTCTCCTGACTTCTTGGACCTGTGGTTTGGCCTCATCATGATGACCTCACACGCCTGCTTGTCGTTGAGCTGTTCCATTGCTTTTATGTTGATCTTCAAGTTGTTGTTCTGTAATTTCAAGAGTTCATCACTTGGCAGTTTTGGAAATAGTTTCCAGTACTCTGCCTGGAGATGGTCGTTCATGGCCTGCAGGTCCAGGACTGTCTTTGTGTGCTCTTGGTTTTCAGACAGTAGATATTTGACAGGACCCCTTTTGCCGATCACATCCAAATCAGAAATATCTGTCTGTAGGTCACGTTGGCGTTGTAGAGGCACTTTCTCCTCATCTTTGAGTTTTTTCAGATGAGCTTTTAGCAGCTTCTTGCTTCCAATTTCCTGCTCAAGGATCAGAACTTTGTACAGGTTGCAGTTTTCTGTTCTCACTTCACTTGTGGCAGTTGTGGCCATCTGGAGCTTCTCCTCAAGTGAGCTGTACTTCTGTACCTCCTTCTGGAGCTTCTGTTTTTTCTTCAACAGGTTCTTGTTCATTTCTTTCACCTTGCTGTCTTCCTTGTCCATGTGCCTGTAGCTCTCGCACGACTTTGAGGTCCAGCATTGTCTCCTCCAGTGCGGCGATTTCTTGCAGCATCTGGTCATTCTCAGCCTGCTTCTGCTCTGTCCTCTCCACTCTTTCCCTACAGTCTCGCTCCTCCAGCCAGAGAGTGTCATATTCGTAGTTTTTATTTGAAAGATGTTCCTTCAGTTGTTCATTTTCACTTTTTATGGAGCTCTGTGACAGCTCCAAGGCCTCACATTTCTTCCACCAGAACAGCTCGTTAGCAATTTTCTGGTTCACCTTCAAGATCTTGTCCTGTAGAAGCTCTTTTTCTTCCAGGCTTCTGTCCATCTCAGATTTCAGGTGGTCGTATCGTGCTTTTTCGTCTCCTTGAGGCAGTTTCGATTCTAACTGGCCACACTCCTCTGCCAAAGTGAGGTTCTCGTATCTCAATAGCTTCAGTTCGTCCTCCAGTTTTCTGGTTTCCTCTTGGACTGTCTCTGCACTAGTTATTTTCGTCTGTAGCTCTTTACACACCTCGCCAAGTGCCTGATTTTCTGCACGGATCTGATCCATTTCAGACTTTAACGCAGCACGGCGTTCGTCCAAGTCACATTGAGGCAGTTTTGATTTTAAAAGGTCGGACTCAGATTTCAGATTAACATTCTGGACTTTCAAAGATCTCAATTCGTCCTCCAGTTTACGAATGTCTTTTTGACCCGTCTCTGCGCTCGTTAATTTGTTCTGTAGCTCTTCGCGTTCCTGGAGAAGTGCCTGATTTTCTGCACGGATGCGACCGTTTTGAGAGCTTAACACAGCACAGTGTTCTTCCAAGTGACGTTGAGGCCGTTCATGCTGATTGTTATGAAGTGCCTCGATTTCCTCCAATAAAGCTTGATTTTCAAGCATGGCGGCGTCACAGGTGGATTTCAGGAAACAAAATGTATCTTTCCCACAAGCGCCTTGGAGTTTGCTCTTGAGAATTTCTTGCTGCAACCTGACATTTTGAGATCGTCCTCACAGTACGTTTAATAACCTGCGTGAAGTCGCCCATCAAACGCAAACCCACACAAAAATTATGTCAATCGTTTGTGCTTCGTTTGTGCTGCAAAAAGTTTTGTTTGTGCCATTGTGGTTCTTAAGATATTTGCAGTTTTATTTTCGGCCGATGACGTCAAAACCAAGGACTAAACCAAGACTAATTCCAGAGCTAAACCAGGATTAAACCAGGACTAAACCAGGACTAAACCCAGAGCTAAACCAGGGCTAAACCCAGAACTAAACCAGGACTAAACTAGGACTAAATCCAGAGCTAAACCAGGACTAAAACAAGACTAAAACAGGACTAAAATAGGGACTAACTCAGGACTAAATCCAGACCTGTGGGTAAACTCTGCGCTCCCCCATCTCCACAGACACAAGCAGAGGCCAGAAAAGTTCCGCAGTGCATCTTTAGCGCCTCAAACGCCCCTGTGACCCCGTGGATCTCCTGAATCCCCCCAGAGTCTCTGTCGAGTCCCTGCCGTGTCCGTCAGACCGGTGGAGGCGCTGAAACTCGGCCCGTCGGCGTTTAAACCACTCGCCGCTAATGAGCAAACAGGAGCTAACGAAGTCGGGTGATAAACAAACCCGTCGTGTTAATTAGCGGCTTCCTGAGCGGAGCCGGAGACGCGGAGCTACAGCAGGAACGGCCCGGAAGGGTTTTACACACATGACGGAGGATTATTCAACAGATAAAGCTCATTCTGAAGTATGGATGTGGTTTAAACGGTAACCACGGCGATATACATGGATAAGATATGGACCGAGCGGGTTTGTTTGGTTAAAGTCCAGGGAAAAGGAAAGTTAAAATCACATTTCGGAATATTCAACATGGGAATAGACGGGTTTTATGTCGTACTGTGGAACGTTACAGCCAAAGGAACATTTTTATAAGGAAACTGCTCCAGGCCAAGTAAGAGTCAGGTTTATGGAGAAGCGAGCACACTCACAGGAAGTATACATGTTTTTCAGTGCAATAAAACCATACAAAATAAAAATAAAAATGGTTTTATTTCTGGTCATAAAAGCAACATACTGTGGCTTTAATGAGATGATTCAAATGAATTTAATGAATGATGATTCAAAAGAATGTTTAAAAAAGGTCTAAAGATGAACTAAACCAGGACTAAAATGGGTCTAAACCAGGACTAAGCAAGGTCTAAATCAAGACTAAAGCAGGACTCAACCAGGTCTAAACCAGGACTTAACCTAAAACCTAAGACTTAATCTAAAACAGGACCAAATCAGGACTAAATCAGCTCTAAACCTGTAACTAAACCAGGATTTACCAAAGACTAAACCAGGTCTGAACCAGGGCTAAGATATAGGTAAAACCAAGGACTAAAACAGCCTGGACTAAACCAGGTCTAACCAATACTAAACCAGGTCCAAACCATCTCTAACCAAGGACAAACCAAGAACTAAACCCAGAACTAAAGCAGGGCACCTCTTTATTTCCCGAGCCCCAATATTTCCCCCAAATATTTTCCAACCTGCAGTTTACTAATGTTCGTAACCTGCTGTTAGAAACCCAGCGCATTTGTAATTAAGGAACGGCCCGCGCTCCTCGCCCTGCGTATAGATCCAATTATGAGCTAATGGCGCTTCGTTAACAACAGGAATTAGCAAACACACGACATCATTAAGATTCAGAGTCGTTACAGGAATCCGTCAGGCGCAAACGCGACGCTGATAATAAGACAAACGAGCCCGGGATGGAAAATAACGACACCGAGAAAAGCTTCATCTGTACACGGGAGAAACCAGCTAGAACCAGTTAACAAACCACAAACCGCGCTATTTTTTACCTCATTTGTAAAACGTGTTATGCTAACTGAAGGCACTGCTCCGTCTGAACGTCTATTAGTGACGTTAGGAGTTAATCTGAGCACAATTTGACGAGAAAGAACGGATTTGTGGAGGTAAACATGTCCCTCTCACATAACATGACAGTCACGAGCTAGCGTTAGCATTAGCGTTAGCATTAGCCAACAGTTTTTCCCTTTAGTCACTCTCACCTTTTTGTCGGAAATCAAACTCCTAAACAGCACCATGAACGCTCGCACTGATCACTGAAAATGTGCTTTTTAAATCCACTGTGTGTTTTTGTTGCTTCAGACAGAGCAGTGCCTACAGTTAGCATCACTGGGCCAATATGGATTTTTTTTTCATTTTGTCTATACAGATATTTCACGTTTAAAATCCATAGCAAAACCCACAAACAAAGTGTTTTGAACTGGGATATAAAATAATTAAAATACAGTCATACAACAGTTTTTTATTATAATTTGTACTAATTTCCCTGTTAAAAAAGGGCACACAAAGAATTCAAAACTAAAACAAAGGAGACGCAGAAAGTGAGGAACAAAGAGGCAGAACTGATGAACGAGGAAAAGAAAAGAAAAATAAAAGTTAATGTGCGACTCAGGAGGGAAAAGTCGGCAGATTCCTGGTTTAGGTGGAACAGACGCAGACACAGATGTGCTTTGTTCTAGCACGTCTCAGTGTGGAACATTTTAAACTTGATTTGAGTAAAATGGGATTAAATTAGGACTAAATCAGGACCCGACAAGGACTAAACCAGGACAAGACCAGGACTATGCCAGAGACTAAAACAGGGACATTGGCAATACCAGAAAAAGACCAGGACTGAATCAGGACTAAACAAGTACTAAACCTGGACCTACCAGGACTATACCAGGACTAAACCAAGACTAAACCAGGACTAAACCAAGGTGTAAACTATGGACTAAAGATTGACAATACCAAGATTAGACCAAGACTAGATCAGAACCAAACCAGACAGAACCAGGACTAAAACAAGGACTAAACCAGGAGTAAAGCAGGACTAAATTAGTACTAAACCAGGACCTTACCAGGACTGGACCAGGACCAAACCAAGAACAAACCAGGACTATACCAGGACCAAACCAGGACTATACCAATATCAAACCAAGATCAAACCAGGACTATACGAGGACTAAACCAGACTAAACCAGGGACTAAACTGGGACCTAAACCAAGACCAAACCAGGACTATACCAGGACTAAATCAGGGATTAAACCAGGGACTAAACCAGGACCTAAACTGAGACTAAACCAGGACTAGACCAAGACCAAATCGGGGACTAAACCAGGGACTAAACTACGGACTAAACCATGACCAAACCAGGGACTAAACCAGGGACTAAACCATGGACTAAACCAGGGACTAAACTAAGGCTAAACCAGGGACTAAACTGGGACCTAAACTGGGGCTAAACCAGGACCAAACCAGGACCAAACTAGGACTAGACCAGAGACTAAAGACTGACAAAACCAAGATTAGACCAGGACTAGACCAGGATTAGACTAGGCCCAAACCAGAGACTAAACCGGGACCTAAACCAGGACTAGACTGGGACTAAAACATGACTAAACCAAGGACTAAAAACTAGGGACTAAAGATTGACAAAACCAAGATAAGACCAGGACTAGACCAGGACTAGACCAGGATTAGACCAGGCCCAAACCAGGCCCAAGCCAGGACTAAACCAGGTCTAAATCAGGACTAAACCAGGGACGGACAGGATACTTCAACACTTTAACAGTTTTTCAAATAAACCCTTAAATTCTCATTTTTAAATCCCTTAAAGTCTTTCTCTTCTCTCATGTTTATCGGGACCTGCCCTGAACCGACCGAACCGAGTGGGAGAAAATCTGCGCCCAAACCTGGCAACACCTCGGGCCCCGCTCACGTTCCCATATTGACTTTAACATGAATTACAGCGGAGTTAAAGCGTGTTTCTGCGGCGACTGCCAAAAACCTGCTTTGGTCTGACGTGCGTGACCCAGATCCGGCGTCGTTCGGCTGGTGAAACGCTCGTGTGAAGTGGTGACATTTTAAACGCAGGTGAGGAGGAAGGAGAGTCTTTTTTTTTTTTTACACATCAGAGGAGTGTGATGTGAATGTGAACGAACGGGAGCGTTTGAACAGGTTAGAAACGAGAGGAACACGGAGAGCGCAGCACCGACGACGACACGTGAACACACGGGGATTAGGACAACTGTCAAACATCACAATAAATTACAGTTATTTTCTGTTTCCGTGTGGTTTTAGATCTGTGGAAGCCTCAGGTCCAGGGTCTGGTGAGACTGGAGGTGCTCTACGTGGATGTGCAGGGTGGAATGTTTCAATGGAGACACTTTGGTTTGGGCTCCATGAAGATAGAACGGTTTAATCCTGGTTTGGTCCTGGTTTAGTCCTTGTTTAGTCCTTGTTTAGTCCTGGTTTAGTCCATGTTTAGTCCTTGTTTAGTCCATGTTTAGTCCTTGTTTAGTCCTTGTTTAGACCTTATTTAGTCCTTGTTTAGTCCTGGTTTGGTCCTTGTTTAGTCCTTGTTTAGACCTTGTTTAGTCCTTGTTTAGTCCTTGTTTGGTCCTTGTTTGGTCCTTGTTTAGTCCTGGTTTAGTCCTGGTTTAGTCCCTGGTTTAGTCCTGACTTGGTCCTTGTTTGGTCCTTGTTTAGTTCTGGTTTAGTCCTGGTTTAGTCCTTGTTTAGTCCATGTTTAGACCTTGTTTATTCCCGGTTTAGTCCTGGTTTAGTCCTTGTTTAGTCCTGGTTTGGTCCTTGTTTAGTCCTGGTTTGGTCCTTGTTTAGTCCTGGTTTAGTCCTGGTTTAGTCCTGGTTTGGTCCTGGTTTAGTCCTTGGTTTAGTCCTGACTTGGTCCTTGTTTGGTCCTGGTTTAGTCCTGGTTTGGTCCTGGTTTAGTCCCTGGTTTAGTCCTGACTTGGTCCTTGTTTGGTCCTTGTTTAGTCCTTGTTTAGTCCTAATTTGGTCCTTGTTTAATCCTTGTTTGGTCCTTGTTTGGTCCTGGTTTAGTCCCTGGTTTAGTCCTTGTGCCAAAAACGAGACTCTAGTTTTGATACTAGTTTTATTATCGATGAGTTTCTATCAGGCTGTAGAGCACTTTTACACTCAGACTGTGGGTAAACAAAAACACAGCCCACATGCTGCCGTCGCTGGGCTAACAAAACGTGCTGAAGCTAACACCTGTAGCTCTAAAGAAAACACACACTGACCAAACACAAAACAAAACTCTCCCGTGAGCTAAACTTAGACTTTTACCGCACGCACAGCTTCACCATCGTGACATTTAGAGACTTTGTTCTTGTTTTTTCCCATGTATTTGAGCAAAAAGTGCCAGATTTGTCATATAAACAGCTCTTGGAGACACTTTAGTTTAGGGGCCTAACTAAGTGCTAATTGGTATGTTAATTCACTGTTAATCAAACACTTATTCACGCTTATTAACATTTCAGTGGTTGCACAAAAACATCTTTTGTAATCTCCACTACTTCATTGGGAAGAAAATTAGTACTCTCAAAAATGCACTGTAAGTACTTCATAAACACTAACAAAGATGTCTGCTTTTAATTCCGAAACGTTTTACTGTCCGAGCATCAGGAAGTGTACATTAGCATGCTAGTTGTTGTTAACATTACTGTGAAATATGACTAAACCAGGACTAAACCAAAAAAATCCCTTACGTAACAAAGTACTAAAGTCTGAAATTTTCCCAACGTATGTAGTCCTTGTTTTAGTCTTGCTTTAGTCTTGGTTTGGTCCTGGTTTAGTCCTGGTTTAGTCCTTGTTTAGTCCTGGTTTAGTTCTGGTTTAGTCCTGGTTTTGGTCCTTGTTTAATCCTGGTTTAGCCCTGGTTTAGTCCTGGGTTTAGTCCTTGTTTAGTCCTTAATTTAGTCTTGGTTTGGTCCTGGTTTAGTCCTGGTTTTGGTCCTTGTTTAATCCTGGTTTAGCCCTGGTTTAGTCCTGGGTTTAGTCCTTGGTTTAGTCCTTGTTTAGTCCTTAATTTAGTCTTGGTTTAGTTCTGGTTTAGTCCTGGTTTTGGTCCTTGTTTAATCCTGGTTTAGCCCTGGTTTAGTCCTGGGTTTAGTCCTTAATTTAGTCCTGGTTTACTCCTTGTTTAGTCCTTGTTTAGTCCCAGTATAGTCCTGGTTTGGTTTCCATGAAGACAGAAAGGTTTAATGCCGCACCGTGGAACATTCCAGACAGAGCAAATACGGAGAAAAGTGTTTGAAAAGTTACACAAAGCATTTTTAAGTTCATTTTAAACAGAAACTTTTAATACTTTTAAGCTGATTTTTCATGGGATATTTTTTAGTTTTACTTTGCCCCAGTATCTGAACTTTTACTTAACTCACAAATATCGAGTTCTTCTTCCACCAGAGCTCTGAACTTTCCCTAATTACCCCTTTTTACCCCTTTAGATCTGAAACAATGAACATGTGGGCGACTCCTGAATACCCAGAGTCGGGGTGAATGAGCTAATTGAGGCTAACGTGCTAATCCAATAGAGTTTCATTATCCGCGCGCCGGTTCGGGCTTTGAAACGCAAACAAAGGGTCCATTAAGGGTCCGTGGGGGGTCCGGGGGTGGATGGTCAGTTTAACACGGCCCCGGGGTCAGAGGTCACGGGGGGGGGGCGGAGGCCTGTGAGGGTCAAAGGACGAACCACAGGGACTTTATCTTCAACTTGGTGTTTGGGTTTTCAGTAAAGACGGATGATTGGAGATGAGGGACTCGACGAGGCTCAGAACAGGTTTGACCAAATAATTATGTGTGTTTAAGAAGAATTAATCAATATTTGTGTGTGAAGTAATTTAGAGAAGATAAAAAAAAAAGAAATAGGAAAGTGAGAGATGCGTTTTGAAGTAAAAGCAAAAAAAAGTGAGGTATATGAACTAGTCCTGTTTTGGCAGTAATTGTTTGAAACCAGAGTCTTGGTTTAGTCCTGGCTTAGACTTTGTTTAGACCTGGTTGAGTCCCTGGTTGAGTCCCTGGTTTAGGCCTCGTTTAATCCTGGTCTAGTCCCCGGTCGAGTCTCTGGTTTAGTTCCTGGTTTAGTCCCAATTTAGACCCTGGTTTGGTCGATGATTCAGTCCCTGGTTTAGACCCTAGTTTAGTCCCTGGTCTAGTCGTGATTTAGGCCCGGTTTAAACCTGGTCCAGTCCTGGTTTAGTCCTAGTCTAGTCCCCAGTCTAGTCTCTGGTTTAGTCCCGGTCTAGTCTCTGGTTTAGTCCATGGTTTGGTCCTGGTTCGGCTCTGGTTTAGTCCTGACTTAGTCCTGCTTTAGTCCTGCTTTAGTCCTGCTTTAGTTTTGCTTTAGTCCTGCTTTAGTCCTGCTTTAGTCCTGCTTTAGTCCTGCTTTAGTCCTGCTTTAGTTTTGCTTTAGTCCTGCTTTAGTCCTGCTTTAGTCCTGCTTTAGTCCTGCTTTAGACCTGCTTTAGTCCTGCTTTAGTCCTGCTTTAGTTTTGCTTGAGTCCTGCTTTAGTCCTGCTTTAGTCCTGCTTTAGTTTTGCTTGAGTCCTGCTTTAGTCCTGCTTTAGTCCTGCTTTAGTCCTGCTTTAGTTTTGCTTTAGTCCTGCTTTAGTCCTGCTTTAGTCCTGCTTTAGTCCTGCTTTAGTCCTGCTTTAGTCCTGCTTTAGTTTTGCTTTAGTCCTGCTTTAGTCCTGCTTTAGTCCTGGTTTAGTCCTGGTTTAGTCCTGGTTTAGTCCTGCTTTAGTCCTGCTTTAGTCCTGCTTTAGTCCTGCTTTAGTCCTGGTTTAGTCCTGCTTTAGTCCTGGTTTAGTCCTGGTTTAGTCCCAGTGAAACTCCTGCACATCGCATCAGGTTTGTGAAGTCGTGGTGCACAGTTTCGTCTCTTGTTTTTGTACATTTATGGAGGTTTGTCGTGTTGGAGCCTGGGGGAGACGTGAGGCTTGTGGGCGGAGCCTCGTACAGACTCGTACTTCAAAACCGTTTAGCAGAGGAATTGAATAAAGCCCGGGAGAGATCTCTAGATTACTCAAACATGCCTGGACGACTCTAAAACCTCTTCAGACACGTTTTTTGACGAGGAAATGACATCATAAAATTCGATAAAGCTCCAAAAAACAGCTCCGCTTTAAGATAAAAATCCAGTCCTACCTGTGTCCTGTGGGAGGGCATCTGTAGTAATCTGGAGCAGCTGGTCTTTAACTCTAAAAAAGAAATACAAGAAATTAGACAAAGAATCACAACTATATTTTATTATTATTTATTTATAATTATTTATTTTATTGTGTATTATTGTATTATGTATTTATATTATTATTTATGTGTATTATAACTTTTTTTTTTACGTTTTCTTTTTTATACAATGAACTTAAGTGTGTTTGAGTCAAATGTCTCATTCAAACTGTCTTAGGCACTTAAATATATATATATACATATATTTTTTTTAGTAAGTCTATGTTTTCCTGTTAGTTTTGTGGACTTCTGACGATTCATAAAAATAAAATATATTGTTTACAACTGTTTATTGCCATGGTAACAGTCCTGTAAAAAAGAAATACGAGAAATTAGACAAAGAATCGCAACTACAGTTTATTATTTATTTATTATTATTTATTTTATTGTGTATTCTTTTATGATTTATAATGTATTTATATGATTATTTATGTGTATTATTATTATTACTTATTTATTTTACATTTTCTTTTGGTAAAATTTTAAATATAATGAACTTAAGTGTGTTCGAGTCAAATGTCTCGTTCAAACTGTCTTAGGCACTTAAATTACCAAAAAAATAAAGTATGTAGTTTTAAGGACTTCTGATCAGTGGTAAACATAAAATATATTGTCTATAATTGTTTATTGCCATGGTAACGGGCCTAACGGTTTCACCGCTGAAGCCGAACTCCTTAAAAGCCGAAGTTGTGCAGAGAAAAGCCCAAAGCTGTGAGCGAGCGCAGAGAAATGTAAATGTTTACGAGAAGAAGAAGAAGAAGAGTAAAGAACGTCGGTGTTTAAGGTCAGAGTAAACACCAAACTAATGTGGAAAAGACGATGACACAAGAGAAATATTAAAGAATCTGAGTCCAAACATCAGATTAATACAAACAACGACTTCACCGAGCGACAACAGAGACTTTTAAGGACACGACAGAGGAGGAAAAACAGAGAGACTCAACTTTTCTGGAAAAATGTAACAAGAAAAACCCCCAAAACTTTAAATTGTTTACCCACCAAAATCTACTAGTACTACTACTACTACTACTACTGTAACTACTACTACTACAGTAACTACTACTACAGTAACAACCAATACTACTACTACAGTAACAACTACTACAGTAACAACCACTACTACTACTACAGTAACTACTACTACTACAGTAACTACTACAACTACAGTAACTACTACTACTACTACTACTGTAACTACTACAACTACAGTAACTACTACTACAGTAACAACCAATACTACTACTACAGTAACAACTACTACAGTAACAACCACTACTACTACTACAGTAACTACTACTACTACAGTAACTACTACAACTACAGTAACTACTACTACTACTGTAACTACTACTACTACAGTAACTACTACTACTACAGTAACTACTACTACTACTACAATAACAACCAATACTACTACTACAGTAACTACTACTACAGTAACTACTACTACTGCTACAGTAACTACTACTAGTACTACAGTAACTATGACAGCAACTACTACTAGTACTAGAGCAACGACTACAGTAAAGACTACAGTAAGTACTAATAATAATAATGCATCAGTTTTATACAGCGCTTTTCTGGACACTCAAAGACGCTTTACAGAGCATTATTCATTCACTCCAGACCCGGTGGTGGAAACTACTATTGTAGCCACAGCTGCCCTGGGGCAGACTGACGGAAGCGAGGCTGCCAATCTGCGCCATCGGCCCCTCCGACCACCACCACCACACCACTTTCATACTAGGCAATGTGGGTAATGTGCCTTGCCTAAGGACACAAAGACAGTTTTTGCCACTGGCGCCCCCCTGTGGCACCTGGAATTCCTTGTGGTCTCCCATCCAAGTACTAACCAGGCCCGGCCCTGCTGAGCTTCTGAGATCTGACGGGTTCAGGCTTTGACGAGCCGGTATGGCCAGTACTACCAGTAATACTACAACTGCAACTACTATTACTACAGTAACTACTGCAGTAACTACAACAAGTACAGTAAGTACTACAGTAAGTACTACATTAACTACTACTACAGTAATTACTACTCGCACTATAGTAACTACTACCACCACTACTTCTTCTTCTTCCTCTTCTTCTTGTGTCCCAGAGTTTTTCCTAAATCCTCGTCTGACCTTCGCCTTCGCTCCATCCTCAGATTTATTGACAGAATAAAACTCGAGCGTTTCATTTGCATTTTCTCCCCGACTTGGATCAGAACGAAACTGCAGTGAACAGAACCGAGCCAAACCCCCCCAGAACTGAGCCAGAACCGAGCCAGACCCCCCAGAACTGAGCCAAAACCCCCAGAACTGAGCCAGAACCGAGCCAGACCCCCCAGAACTGAGCCAAACTCCCCAGAACTGAGCCAGAACCGAGCCAAACCCCCCCAGAACTGAGCCAGAACCAAGCCAAACCCCCCAGAACCGAGCCAAACCCCCCAGAACCGAGTCAAACCCCCCAGAACCGAGCCAGACCCCCCAGAACCGAGCCAGACCCCCCAGAACCGAGTCAAACCCCCCAGAACCGAGCCAGAACCGAGCCAAACCCCCCAGAACCGAGCCAGAACCGAGCCAAACCCCCCAGAACCGAGCCATACCCCCCAGAACCGAGCCAGACCCCCCAGAACCGAGTCAACCCCCCCAGAACTGAGCCAGAACCGAGCCAAACCCCCCCAGAACTGAGCCAGAACCAAGCCAAACCCCCAGAACCGAGCCAAACCCCCCCAAAACTGAGCCAGAACCCCCAGAACTGAGCCAAACCCCCCAGAACTGAGCAAGAACCGAGCCAGACGCCCCGGAACCGAGCCAGACCCCCCCAGAACCGAGCCAGACCCCCCCAGAACCGAGTCAAACCCCCCAGAACCGAGCCAGACCCCCCAGAACCGAGCCAGACCCCCCAGAACCGAGCCAAACCCCCCAGAACTGAGCAAGAACCGAGCCAGACCCCCCAGAACCGAGCCAAACCCCCCCAGAACCGAGCCAAACCCCCCCAGAACCGAGCCAAACCCCCCCAGAACCGAGCCAAGAACCGAGCCAGACCCCCCCAGAACCGAGCCAACCCCCCCCAGAACTGAGCCAACCCCCCCCAGAACCGAGCCAAACCCCCCAGAACCAACCCAAACCCCCAGAGCCGGGCACAGGGCGGCCATTTTGGATCAGTTTCCGGCGTCTTAATGTGATCAGAGGAAACTGCAGAGACACTCGAGTTCACATTTATATATTTTATACATTTTATTTATATATTTTATTTCATTTCCAATCACGTCACATATGGAAAAGTTTGAGGTGGAATTCCGAAGTTGGGAAGTGTCCGCGTGTCCCAGGGCGGATGTGGCCACGACAGAATCTGACGCCGAAGAGAAACGAGGAGACAAAAACTGAACGAGTGCAGGATCTGAACAACTCTGAATATGAAGAGACGACAAATAATAAACTATTGTTCAGTTAACAATTTAATCTATTAACAGGGAGAGAAGGAGAGAGAGGGAGAGAGAGAAAAAGGAGAGAGAAAGATGGAGACAGAGGGAAGGAAAGAGAGAAGGAAGAAGAGATTAGGAGGTAGAGAGAAGCAAATAAAGAGAAGCTAGAGAAGGAGAGAGATAGATGGAGAGAGAAAGGGAAAGAAAGAGAGAAAGAGGGAAGAAGAGAGAAGGAGAGAGATGGAGAGAAGAGGAGAGAGAAGGAGAGAGAAGGAGAGAGGAGAGAAGGAGAGAGAGAAGGAGAGGAGAGAGAAGGAGAGAGGAGGAAGGAGAAGAGAGAAGGAGAGAGAGAAGGAGAGAGAGAAGGAGAGAGAAGGAGAAAGGAGGGAGAAGGAGAGAGAGAAGGAGAGAGGAGAGGAGAGTGAGAAGGAGAGAGGATGAGAGAGGAGAGAGAGAAGGAGAGAGAAGGAGAGAGAGAAGGAGAGAAGAGTGAGAAGGAGAGAGGAGGAAAGAGAAGGAGAGAAGGAAAGAGGAGAGAGGAGAGAAGGAGAGTGAGAAGGAGAGAGAGGAGAGTGAGAAGGAGAGAGAGGAGAGTGAGAAGGAGAGAGAGAAGGAGAGAGAAGGAGAGAAGGAGAGTGAGAAGGAGAGTAAGGAGAGAGAGGAGGAGAGAGAGAAGGAGAGAGGAGGAGAGAAGGAGCGAGAAGGACAGAGAGGGAGAGATGGAGAGGAGGAGAGAGCAGAGAGAAAGTAAGAAAAGGAGAGAGAGATGAGTGAGGAGAGAGAGAGAAGGAAAGTGAGATAAAGAGACAGAGAGAGACGGAGTGAAGACAGAGAGAAAAGAGAGAAGGAAGAAGTAACTAGAGTGAAGGAGAGACAAAGAAAGAAAGATGGAGATAGAGAACGATAGAAGAGGAGGAGGAGAGAAAGAGAGTGATTTCCATACAGAGGTGTGGGGCCGTGTGTGTTTCATTTCTAAACTGCAGCAAAACAGTTGAATGATTAATGAAGACGCGAGTCTGGAACGAGAATCTGAAACGACGGCGGCAGATCAGAGCGTTCGGTTTGGAAAACAGACCGAGAACGACAGGAAACACTTTCACTTTTACCCCGAACACGACGGAAATACTTCAGAAAGAAAGTGTTAAAGATAAACACGTGTAATGTTCCTCACTGTGGCATTAAACCTTGTCAAACCTTCTTGACAGAGCCTGTTTTCCTCAGATTTCAGAAGCGAAAAAGGGCCGGACCTGGTTTGTACTTTTATTACTTTCTGTACAAACATTTATATAATTATGTCTTATTGCTATTTTTTATTGCGCCTTATTTAGACGTTTATTACATTTTTTATGCTGTTTTACTGTTTGTCATTATAATATATTGTGATGCGTGAGCTACTGTGTCCAAGTCATTCCCATTGTGGATCAATAAAGTCTAATAAAAAAACTAATTCATTCATTAAAAGTTCCTCAGTAGAGCATTAACCTGATCTATCGAGAGTCTGTGTGTTTTTAGTGCTCAAAAATACCTTGAAAACCTTGTAACCTGATCATTAGTGGTGCACAAAAATAGTGAAATATCGATATATCGTATATTTTTTATGCGGTGAAACAGTGTCAATATCGTGAGCTGCTGTATCGATATGTCACAAAGAGTATTTTTGGCATATTTGACTAATTATTTTGCTACAATGCTTCAATTTTGTTGCTTGTTCAGAGGAAGGAAACTTGTTTATGCAACACATTTGACATTTTCACTGTTTTGATGATTAAAATGGACTTTAAACAAGACGTGGTTTAACTAAGGATGTAACAATAATGTAAATCTGGTGATATCGTATCGTCAAAGGTCTCACAATAATATCGTGGAGCATCACAATATATCGAATCCCAAATGTCTTTGCTTAAATGAACAGTTCTGATGCAGAAATAGCTAAAAAAAAAAACAGAGGGAACTACATAGACCATGATCCTTTGCTCCGTTTCAGTGCAGACGACATGAAGAAATAACTGTTCTAAGCACTTTTACATCTTCATTCTTTGGATTAAGTCTTGTGAAGGTGTTTTTAGAGGAAAAAGGAGCAGATTCACCACAAAATATTTCAATAAATCTGGTACAGTGAGATGTTTATGGTGAAAATATTGTACAGAGAGAATGTCAGTCGTGTTATTATGTAGAATATCGTAATATCATGAGCTTTCCCATGGTATCGCAATAAATATCGTACCGTAAGGATATCGTTACACCCCTAGTTTGTTCAGTCTCAGTTTAGTCCCGATTTAATGCAAAGTGAGACTGAACTTGGACTAAAACCAAAACAAAACCAATCCAAGACTAAACCAGCACTAAACCAGGACTGAACTAAGACTAAATCAGGACTGTAGCATCTTTAAACGAGATCTTAACAGGGTTTCCAGTTTTTTAACTGGAATAAAACGTGAGATTTTGTGGTTTGTGGAGGAAAATTGCAGCGTTTGCTATTTGCCAACCGTGTCTATTCAAGCAAAACCTTTTAATAAACGTTCTGTTCTGTGTTTGTGTCGCGTTTTCTCACCTGTCGTGGTGTGAAGAGCGTTGGATCCGCTGGTCAGTCACACTCGCACGTAGTTTTGGCCTGAAAATTCAAGGAGATGGTTTCAGGATAAATTTAGGAGCCTTTATTGTGTGTTTTTTCAGTACATACATTCAGTACTCGATTATCTACACCCAAGAACTCGCCGTATCACAAATCTGCAGTTTTAATTATATTTATTTTAGCTGCTCCCATCTGTGTTAAATATTATTGCCGTGTAGAATCGATTATCCACCAGACATTTTGTACAGTGTAGTCCAGGTTTAGTCCCTGGTCTAGTCCCTGGTCCCAAGTTAAGTCCCTGGTTTAGCCGACGTTTAGTCCTGGTTCAGTCTCAGTTCAGCCATTTGGTCTCTTCATGTCCTGGTTCTAGTTCTGGTTTAAGTTGTGGTTCAGTCCTAGTTTAGGCCCAGTTTAGTCCTGGTCTATATCCTGGTTTAGACCCAGTTTAGTCCTGGTCTAAATCCTGGTTTAGACCTGGTTTAGACCCAGGTTAGTCCTGTTCTGACTCCTGGTCTAAATGGTTCAGTCCTAGTTCAGGCCCAGTTTAGTCCTGGTCTAAATCCTGATCTAAATCCTGATCTAAATCCTGGTTTAGACCTGGTCTAGACCTGGTTCAGTCCTAGTTTAGGCCCAGTTTAGTCCTGGTTCAGTCCTAGTTTAGGCCCAGTTTAGTCCTGGTTTAAATCCTGGTCTAAATCCTGGTTTAGTCCTGGTTCAGTCCTAGTTTAGGCCCAGTTTAGTCCTGGTCTATATCCTAGTTTAGACCCAGTTTAGTCCTGGTCTGAATCCTGGTCTGAATCCTGGTCTGAATCTTGGTCTGAATCCTGGTCTGTAGTGATGTTCAGATGAAGCCCCTTTCAGCCAACTGTGCCGGTACCGATGCTTCATGTGGATTCATTTCCTCCATGACGCCATCTGGAGGTCAACATGTACAATTATCTAATTTCATACAATAATAATTACAGCACCATCACGCAGACAAATGTTCTTCAAAACATGTGACAGGACCACCATGAAACACAGTTTTACAAATAGGAATGCTCGTGTAACTTTGTAGTAGCGTTTGTAAATAAATGAGAATAAAATATGTTTCATTGTTTTTTATTCAAAAAAAGAAGTTTTTCCAAAGTGGTTGGACTGAGGCGGTTCTGTTTTTTTGTAAGGATTTCCCCTGCTCAAAAGGTTTATAGTGAGCAGACAATGTGTAATTTTGCACACCTCTTGTGTGACTATACGAGTTCAGCAATAGTGATTTTCTACATTGTGAAATATTTCTTATAGAACAAACCTTATTGGCAGTTATGAGGTCAAAGTACTCCCAACCCGGGGAGTACTTTCTTTTTGTTTGGTGCTGGCTCCATCTTCGATTTGGAAAAACTTGCAAACGCAGTCAGAAAACACAAGATGCTCGGGGGACTCCATTGCCGTTTGTTGAGGCTTTTATGTTTCAAATGACACGCGGCAATACCAAACCAGCGAACCACTTCCTGAATCAGTCACGTGGTGCTTCAGTTCGGTTCAAGCGTCATCACTGACGTCACCAAACGCTTCGAACCACACTTCGCTTTGTAGCTGCACTCATTACTCGACTCACGCTTCGAAGCCTCTGTTCATTTTCCCCATCACTACTGGTCTGAATCCTGGTCTAAATCTTGATTTAGTCCTGGTTCAGTCCTAGTTTAGGCCCAGTTTAGTCCTGGTCTAAATCCTGATCTAAATCCTGGTTTAGACCTGGTTCAGTCCTAGTTTGGGCCCAGTTTAGTCCTGGTCTGAATCTTGGTTTAGACCTGGTCTTACTTCTGGTATAAATTGTGGTTTGGTCCTGGCTTAGTCCTGGTTCATTCTTGGTTCAGTCCTGGTTCAGTCCTAGTTTAGGCCCATTTTAGTCCTGGTCTAAATCCTGGTTTAGGCCAGTTTAGTCCTGGTCTAAATCCTTGTCTGAATTCTGGTTTAGTCCTGGTTTAGTCCTGAACGTTTTAAAGTCAACATGTGCACAAACATCATTACGCTCGACCCGCGGCGCTAACCTGGACTCACAGATAACAATTCTTTTTGGCCGTTTCTAAACAACAATAGCTCGTAATTACACGTTCGGCGTCGTGTTTTCGCGGCGCATCCTCACATCGCCTCCCCCCTTATCTCACTTTACCCTCATATTAAAAATCTGCCTCTTCCTCCGCTCGGACCAATCGCTTTTAATGAACTGGCGTCGCTCCAAAACAATAGATGCTAAAGACGGCTAACCGCTAGCTGCTAACGGCTGCGCTAAGTGCCCCCGACGCGTTAGCATGTCCCCGGCGTTTATCTTCGCGCCTCCGTCTCGACACGGGCGTTTCGGAGCCAATTAAACGTGTGTACACAGTGAAGCCGGGCTGTCAAAAGGCAATTAAAGTCACAGCGTCCTCTACGGGCCGCGGGACGGGACAAATTTGATTAATGTGTCGAGAAACGGAGGGAGCGGATTGGGGAAGCTGAAATCTGAGTGTCGGAGAGAGGAGACAAATGGTTTGCTAATTGAAGCGGCGTGTTTCATTATTTAAAGCCTTTGCTAATTGCGCGAGCGTTTGGCAGCGGGGAGAGCGCGAACACAAAATAAACATGGAAATGGAAAACAAAGTCGACTTTTCCACACAAATACTGGACACATTTGGGTTTCGCTGTTCCAAAAAACACAAAAATGATGAATAAAGTTCATAAATGCTTCGATTAAACGTCCGATATTACACAAAACTGACTCTTGTGAGCGTTAAATTGTGTTATAATGTTATTTAGGTCCTCAAAAACAAACTTGGTTTTCCTGGTCTGAAGGCTAAATCCTGGTTTAGTCTTTGTTCAGTCCCAGTCCAGTCCCGGTCCAGTCCCAGTCCAGGCCTAGGCTCATGCCACCTGTCTGATCGGTCCTGGTTCAGCCCTCAAACATTTCTGTCAAAGTCCTGCATTATTTAGCTCTTTTTAGTCCTGGTTTAGTCCTAGTTTAGTTCTGGTTTAATCCTGGTTTAACTTTAACGCTCTAAAACTTATAATTAAACCCAAATGTGTTTGTTTTACATCAAAATGAGGAAGAAAATCACTCACTTGTGTATCTGCAGCTCCTGGACTTCCCCTTCTCATTAATAGTCAGGTGCGCAGAGACTGTGCTAACGCTAAGCTAACGCTAAGCTAATGCTAAGCTAACGCTAAGCTAATGCTAAGCTAACGCTACGCTAATGCTAGGCTAATGCTACGCTAATGCTGACCTGTAACTTCGTCTGGTTTGGGCTCCAAAGATAGAAAAGTTTCATGCCAAAGTTACACAATGGACCTTTAAATTAAGTTTGAATTCAGAATCGTGTTTTTATTTAATTTGTAAGTAGACCAAGATTATTTAACTACTTTTAATATTTATTTTTTCAAGTTTGGTGTCTAGCTTGACTCCATGAGAATTTTAGGTTAAAAATAAAACTTAAATAAAAAGACGAAGAGTAAAAATATAACATTTAAATTGTTGTTTTGAAATAAGCAAAGACAGATTATTGCTAAAAACATCAAGTAAAACATTGAATTCTTTAAAAAAAAATTTACATACCGTAAATTCCGGATCACAAGCCGCTACTTTTTTTCTACACTTTCAACACTGCGGCTCGTAATATGAAGCGGCTTTTTTATTTTATTTTTTCATCGCGGGAAAAACATGGACCAATAAAATGAATAAGTAGTTCACTGAGGTCCAATGAAATTGTATGATTAATCACAGTCTTTCTGCTAACCCTCATCAACATGGAGAATACCAGACAAAAAGCATATGATGCAGCTTTTAAACTAAAAGCGATCACTCTGGCAGTTAAAGAAGGAAATCGAGCTGCTGCCCGTAAAATTGGCATAAACGAGTAGATAGTGCGAAGGTGGAGGCTCCAGCAAGAAGAACTGAGCCAGTGTAAAAAGACAACCAAAGCTTTCAGAGGTAACCATAGCAGATGGCCTGAGCTTGAAAACTTTCTGGAGGACTGGGTTAACGCGCAAAGAGCAGCCGGCCGCGGTGTTTCCACTGTATAAATCAGACTGAAGGCTAAAGCGATCGCTACCGTGGTTTATTCCCAGAGCGCCAAGGTGTGTATGTGCATGTCGCGTGTGTGTGTCCCAAGTGTGTGAAGGTGTGTAAGTGCCTGTGGCGCGTGTGTGTCCCAAGTGTCACCAGTGAGCGAGTCCGTCCCCAGAGTTCAGCGGGGGACGCGTCACTGACCCATCCCGGAGGCGCTCCAGGCGGCGGGGACGCAGAAGCAAACTCCCCGCCTAGTCTTTGGCCAGCGGTTTATAATATGGTGCGGCTCATATAATTACAAAATTGATTTTTCTTCATAAATCTGAGCACGCGGCTCTTAATCGGGTGCGCTCTGTAGTCCGGAATTTACGGTAACCAAAATGGTTAAAGTTTTTATTTATTATCTAAATATGCTCTATGATAAAGCATTTTAAAAGTGCAAGGTGTATTATGGGACAAGCAGGTACGCCACCTGCTTGTCCCATAAATAATAATAATAAATTAAAATAAAATAGCATTAAATTAAATTAAATAATTTTAAAAATGCTTAATAAAACTTAATAAAATAAAATAAAAAATGATAGAGTAAAATAAAATAATTTTTAAAAAACTGGAGGGTTCGCCAACTGCTTGTATGATATTGTTGCTTTGTCTGGAATATTTATTTTGAGATGTTTTCTTACTTATTTTTCTTATTATTCTGCCTTATTTGACACCTGTCTCTTGTCTTTTTTCCTACTCATTTAGAATTTATTATTGCTATTTATACTTTTTTTTCTTTGTCATTTCTCTTGTGGCTCAATAAACTTTGTCTAAAGTCTAAAAAGTTCCTCCAGTAAGTGTAACTGAGTAGAGTATTGTTTATTTTCCTTGTTTTTTTTCTCGTATTTCCTCTGTGTGTCTCTATATGTTTACATAGCAGCTCAGCGTGAGTGATTAGAGCCGATAACGCTCCAGAATAACACTCTGTAATAACGCAGAGACTGTGGGTGGGCTCAGATAACACTCGTATTTACAACAAAGTCCATTTGGGAGACGAGGAATCTGATTTACGACGATTCCGCGGGGACCTGAACGCAGCGCCATCACTTTCCCCGACATGTTTGGACGATCTGCCCCGAATTTTAAATCTCTCCCCGGTTTGAGCTGTTATTGTGCACTTAAGATGCACCCTGTCACTTTTTTGGGGGTCTGTCAGCTGCTTGTTGCTATGGATACGTCGTTGCTCTGCTGGAAGGTCCCGCTGTGTGACATTAAACAGCTCGACTTTACATTTATTCAATTACAGGTGGTTTTAGAACTCAAAAATAACGACAAAAACAGATATTCTGACTGTGAGCGGGGTCGCCTCTCCACAGATCTGACCTGTAACTCAGTCTGCTTTGGTTGCCATGGAGACAGAAAGGTTTAATGCTGCACTGTGGAACATTCCAGGCAAATTCACAATCGTGTTTTGAGCAGTTTGTGACCATTTTAACCAAATTTGTGAGATTATTTCACTACTTTTAATGTATTTTTCTATCTGGCTTGACTCCGTGAGAATTGACATACTGTGGGATATTCCAGGCAATAGCATCTCCATGGAGACGAGCAGGCGGCAATCCCTACACCAGAAAAGTTACCTAATGCAACTTTAAAATGTTAAAATATTTATCTTTTTGAAAGCAGAAACAAAATAAAAGAATAAAAATCACATCAAAATGGGGACTAAACACGGAACTAAACAAGGACTAGACCAGGACTAGACCTGGATTGAACCTGGACTGAACCAGGACTAAACCAGGACTAGACCAGGACTGAACCAGAAGCAGACCAGGATTAAATCAGAACTGAATCTTGAGTGAACTGGGACTAAACCAGGGCAAGATGAGGAGTACATCAGCGCAAGACCAAGACTAAACCAGGAGTCCTGGTCTTGTTCTGGACTAAACCAGGACTAAACCAGGACTAAACCAGGACAGAACCTGGACTGAACCTGGACTAGAGCAGGACTGAGCCAGGACCAACCCTAACCCTCCCTCTCTCCCTCCATCCCTCCCTCTCTCCCTCCCTCTCTCCCTCCATCCCTCCCTCTCTCCCTCTTTGTCTCAAACTTTCTCTGAACTGAACTTTCTGCTCTCGTCCTGAGGCTCTTGACTCTGACCGAACCGTCGCCTCCGGACAAATCCAGACCTGAGTGAAAGCGGAGCTCCGCTGTTCCTGCTCCTGTTCCCGCCGCGGTTTGGACACCAGTACGGAGTGTGTCAGATGCCCTCCCGCCCTCCTCCTCCACCTTCCAGATCTGTGGAGAGGCGAGCCCGCTCCTGCACGAAAAAAAAAACATTTATCACGGTAATCTGAGCAAGAAAAACACCTGTGATGGAATAAATGCAAAATATAACAGTTTAAAACCACACTGCGGGACATTCCAGGCAAGGCAATGACATCTCCATGACGACAAGACAAATTTACACAGATATCACACTTATTTCACTTTTTAGTCATATTATTAGTGTCCTAGAAACTATTTTTACTCTGTCTGAAAAAAAAAACACCTGTAATTTAGCGCAAAATATGTCTAGTGTGTGGTTTAATGCCACACTGCGGGACATTTCAGGCAAGGCGATGACATCTCCATAGCGACAAGAAGACGAAGTTACACAGATATTGCATTTATTGCACTTTTTAGTTATATTATTGCCATCCTAGAAAGTATTTTTACTCAAACTTTAAAACAAAATGCCTATAATTTAGTGCAAAATCTGTCAGTTTAATGCCCCACTAAGGGACATTACAGGCAGCGCAATGACATCTCCGTGGCGACAAGACGAATTTACATACATCGCACTTTTAGCCTTGTGTTTAAATATCGCGCTTATTTCACTTTTTAGTTTTATTATTATTAGCGTCCTAAAAATAATTTTTACTCAAACTTTAAAACAAAGCGCCTGTAATTTAGTGCAAAATCTGTCAGTTTAAAGCTAGACTGTGGGACATTTCAGGCAAAACCATCTCCAAACATGGTTCTGGTGTGTGCATTTCTTATTTATCTCCTCCAGAAAAATTCCACAGTGCGTCTTTAACACACCATTCGTGTCTTATTGCCTCTCCGGCGGCTGAAGCGTGTATTTTCCTTATTTATCTCCCTCAGAAAAGTTCCACAGTGCGTCTTTACCACTTCACTCGTCTCTTATTCCTTCTTGGGCGTCGCGTTTGTGCGTTTCGTGTTTATTTCCGGCTGAACCTGTTTCTCATTTTGCCCGTGAGCTGTGAAATTGAAAGGCTCTTCGCTCTTCGCTCATATTGGGAATAATTTCATATCGGAGGCGACATCGCGGCGGCGCCTCCTCCTCCGGGTTTGTTTTAGCCTTGGCTCCTGCTTAATGTTCAGAGAAACTCACGGGAAAAGAAGAAAAGAGCAATGCGGAACTTTCCTGAGCGAAGCAGGAGAAAAGAGCAATGCGGAGCGCCCATAAACTTAGATTTTACTGATCCACAAGGGAAATTACTAAGACACAGTTTGTCATTTATACATTTTTTGTAAATTTACTAATTTTTAGTGTTATTTTTTCTTTTTCTTTTCTTTATTACTTATTTTTATATTTTATTTTCACCTGTACATTTACATTTATATAATTCTGTCTTATTTGACACGTGTCTCTTGCTCTTTTCTTGCTACTTATTTACAATTTATTATCACCATTTCTATTTTTTAATCTTTGATAAGTTTGTCTAACGTACTTTGTAAAGTTTCGCAGTGTATAATTGAACTTAAATGGATTTAATCACATAGAAGTGCTTCTGTAGCTCACAAATAGCTTGGAAAATGTGCATTCTTATCACAGACTGCATAAAGAAATGGATTTTAATCACCGACAGCGTGTGACTGCAGTCAAATGAAGCTCAGCGAGGCCAGTAGTTACAGGAGCGAGTTTGGAGCTGAGTAGTAGTTGAGTGGAGCGTTTTTAGACCAAAACGACGAGAGAGGGGACAGTTTTTCAATATAAAGCTATAAAGCTATGTTCATTTACATATACAGTCTATAATTCTTACTGGGAGCGGGATTGCCTCTCCACAGATATGACCTGTAACTTGACCTGCAGGTGTTCAAGTTTAAAGCTATACTGTGGAACAACTACGAAGAGAAGATCATTGTCAGAAAAGAAAAGAGAGTGAGAGAGAAATAAGAGTTAAGAGAAACAGAAAGGAGCAGAGAGAGGAAAGACGGAGAGAGGGTTTGGGGTCAAATAGAGGAAAGGGGGAGAGAAAGAGTGCTGGAGAGATTTATGGTTTGAGCGAAAGAGAAAACGAGAGGGTAGAGAGAAAGAGAGTGTAAAGGAAGAGAGGGAAAGAGAGAGGATAAAGAGACATAAAGAAAGAGAGAGGGGAGAGAGAGAGAGAAAGAAAGAGGGTAGAAATACAGAGAGAAAGAGAAAAGGTAAAGAGAGAGAGAAAGAGAGAGGGTTTGAGGCCAAATAGAGAGAGAGAAAGAGCGACAGAGAAAGAAAGAGAGAGTAAAGAGAGAGGGTTTGGGGGTCAAATAGAGAGAGAAAGAGCAACAGAGAAAGAAAGAGAGATTTAAGAGAGAGGGTTTGGGGGTCAAATAGAGAGAGAGAGAGTAAGAAAAAGAGACAGAAAGAAAGGGAGAGGGTAGAGAGAGAGAGAGAGAAAGAGAGAGACAGTTTTGGGGTAAAATAGAGAGAGAGAAAGAGGAAAGGAGAGAGGGTAGAGAGAAAAACAGAGGTTTTGGGGTCAAATAGCCAGAGAGAGAGGGAAAGGAGGAGAGAAAGAGCTGGAGAGAATTATATTTTGAGCGAATTTTGAATTATAGTTTAAGCGAAAGAGAAAGAGAGAGAAAGAGAAAGAGAGAGGGTTTGGGGGTCAAACAGAGGGGGGAGGATAGAGAAGAAAAGAAAAGACAAAGAAGGAGTGACAGAAAAAGCGAGCGAGAGGTTTGACTGGGGATCAGGACCCTCCATCTCTCGCCTCCATCACCCGCATCCGGCGACCGTCTCCATGGCAACCCCCGGCGATGCAGTTGGCACGGTAACCCTCCTTAAAAGCTGATGACATCGTCGCAGCCGACAATGAAACGGCTCCGGCTCCGTCCGTCCATTATCCGCGGAGAGACGGGGGGGGGGGAAGAGTAATGTGCATAATGTGTTTAAAATCCGGCTTCGGAAAGAGCCTGAGGGACAAAGATCAGGGAAAAATCAGGAGGAAATCAGCCAAAAATACGGGGGAAGAGCGCGGCTGAAATAGCTGTAATATAGAATCCATTTGTCTGGCATTGGTTGGACTGAAATCTTCAAAAGAGTTTCAGCCTGAGGGACAAAGATCAGGGGAAAATGTGAGAAAAATCAGCCCAAAATATGGGGGAAATGTGGGTCTGAAATGGCTGTAATATAGAATCCATTTGTCTGGCCTGGTTGGATTGAAATCTCGGTGTTTTATTTTATTTATTTTTTGTATACAGAAGGATGTGAGTCTAGTCTCCGCCCCCCAAACCAACCGTCCAATCAGATTTGTTTATTTCAGTGACTCGTGTGAAACGAAGCAGCTCATTGGTCGCTCGTCATTTTGAACAAACTAAAATTTCTATCAGGTTTTGCTCAGTGATTCTACAGAAATCCTCCGTGTTTTTCAGTCCTGTCATATTTCTGTCCTTTATTTTTTCCTCGTAAGCAGCTGTATTTGTTTTGTTTGGTGTAATGTTTGGTGCAGCCACATAGTTATGAAATAGCGGTAAAAATACAATAAAAGTCAAATGACATGAAATTATAGTGATACACAGTCTCCTCATTTCATAATGTTGCCCATAAACTCACAGCCAGATGTGTTGACTCAGTTTTGGCCCAGATTTGATTCTGTGTTGGCCCAAATTTGACTCAGATTTGGCTCAGTTTTGACTCTGTTTTGGCCCAGATTTGACTCAGTTTTGACTCTGTTTTGGCCCAGATTTGACTCTGTTTTGGCCCAAGTTTGACTCAGTTTTGGCCCAGATTTGGCTCAGTTTTGACTCAGATTTGACTCTGTTTTGGCCCAAATTTGACCCAGATTTAACTCAGTTTTAGCCCAGATTTGACTCAGTTTTAGCCCAGATCTGAATCAGTTTTGGCTCAAATTTGCCCCAGATTTGACTCAGTTTTAGTCCAAATTTGACTCAGTTTTGGCCCAAGTTTGACTCAGTTTTGGCCCAGATTTGACTCAGTTTTGGCTCAGATTTGACTCTGTTTTGGCCCAGATTTGACTCAGTTTTGGCCCAGATTTGACTCTGTTTTGGCCCAAATTTGACCCAGATTTAACCCAGTTTTGCCCCAGTTTGTCCCAATTTTGCCCCAGTTTGTCCCGGTTTTGCCCCCTGGCCTCTGTGGTTCTCTGTGTTCATTATTAAACCGTTGCAGTTTCAGCTCCTCGTCCTTCTGCCCTTCACCTCCGACTTCATTTACATACAGAGAACTGGAGAGAGGGAGGAGAGAAAGGAGAGAGGGAGGAGAGAAAGGAGGGAGGGAGGAAGGGAGAGAGGGGGAGGGAGAGAGATAGAGAGGGAGGAAAAGAGAGGGAGAGATAAAGAGAAAGGGAGAGAGGAGAGATAGAGAAGGGAGAGAAGGAGGGAGAGAGAGAGGATGAGAGAAAGAGAGAAGGAGCGATAGAGAAGGGAGAGATAAAGAGAGGAGAGATAGACTGAGAGGTACAGAGAAAGAGAGGGAAGGAGAGATAGAGGGGGAGAGATGGAGAGATAAAGAGAGAGGAGAGAGAGAGAAAACAAGAGAGGAGAGAAGGGGAGAGAAAAAGAGAGAAAGAGAAAGAGAGGAGAGATAGAACGGGGAGAGAGAGAGAGAAAAAGAGAGAGAAGGAGAGAGAGAGAGGGAAGAGGGGGACAGAGACAGAGAGAGGGGAGAGATAAAGAGAGGAGAAAGGGGGAAAGAGAGATAAAAAGAGGAGAGAGAAAGAGAAGAAGAGATAGAGAGAGGAGAGAGGGACAGAGAAAGGGGAGAGATAAACAGAGAGAAGGAAAAATAGAAAGGTGAGAGATGGAGAGATAAAGAGATAGAAGGAGAGAGAGGAGAGAGAAAAAGAGAGAGGAGGAGAGAGGGAGAGATAAAGAGAGAGGAGAGACAAAGGGGTGGTATAGAGAGAAAGGAGTGAGGGATAAACAGAAAGAGAAAGAGAGAGGGGGAGAGGTAGAAAGTGAGAGAATAAAGAGCGGAGGAGAAGAGAGAGAAGTGTATTCCTCCTGTCGTCACGTTCAGAAGAAAGTCACTCACAAAATGTTAAACTCACAACTCGACCCTTCTCAGTATTCAGCAGGACCACTGCAGGAGAGCTCGGCCTTCACTGTGAAACTGGCGACTAGCATGCTACCTGCGCACTTCCTGATTATATTTACGCTTTATAACTCGATGCAGAACAAAGAGGAATTCATATTTTGACTTCAAGAGCTGCTGATACAATAAATCTGACACGTTTTGCTCAAATACAACACAAAAAAACTGCATGTTCAAGCCGAGTTTGTCTCTCATACCGAAAACACGCCGTTCCATCTTGTGATGTCACGAAGTGGTGATACAGGAAGTGCTCCAGTGCGTTTTTAAACTCCACACACCTTCACTAGAATCACTCGGATCATTTCGGGACGTGGAGTTGCCGATCTCGACTGAAAACTAAAGGGAAAAGGAGCTGTGAACTGTTAAGAAAACGACCTCTTCGTGACATCACGAGGTGCAACAGAGCGTTTTGAGCTTTGGAGATGTAAACAGAAAAAAATTAATGAAACAAAACACTTAACTCCAACTCTGTTTTTGAGGAAGGAACAACATTAAAACATGACTTAAAGCTCACAAGAGTCAGTTTTACGTTGGAGTTTTAATAAAAGTCTATTTTTGCAGTGAGCTGTGAGCATCTGTGCTAGCTAACACGTGCTAACACATGCTAACACCTGCTAACACAGGCTAACACAGGCTAACTGTATATGCAGATGGGTCTGGGTTAGCGTTAGCGTTAGCCTGCCCTTCACCTGCCACACTCAAGGCTCCAGTCGGCGAAGGAGACGAGTCATTTATCAAGAGAAAGAGAGAAGGAAATAGAGAGGAGGGATGGAGAAAGAAGAAAGAGAGTGAATGAAGGAGGGAGACAGGAGAGAGAGGAGGAGGGAGAGAGAGTGAATGAAGGATGGAGAGAGAAGAGAATGAAGGAGGGATGGAGAGAGAAGAAAGAGAGTGAATGAAGGATGGAGAGAGAAGAGAATGAAGGAGGGATGGAGAGAGAAGAAAGAGAGTGAATGAAGAAGGGAGACAGGAGAGAGAGGAGGAGGGAGAGAGAGTGAATGAAGGATGGAGAGAGGAGAGAGTGAATGAAGGAAGGAGATAAGAGTGAATGAAGGATGGAGAGAGAAGAAAGAGAGTGAATGGAGGGAGAGAGAAGAGAATGAAGGAGGGATGGAGAGAGAAGAGTGAATGAAGGAAGGAGAGAGAAAAAAGAGTGAATGAAGGAGGGAGACAGGAGAGAGAGGAGGAGGGAGAGAGAGAGTAAAGGAAGGATGGAGAGAGAAGAGAGTGAATGAAGGAAGGTATAGAGGAGAAAGAGAGTGAATGAAGGAAGGAGAGAGAAGAGAGTGAATGAAGGAGAGAGAGAGAGAAGAAAGAGAGTGCATGATGGATGGAGAGAGGAGAGAATGAAGGAGGGATGGAGAGAGAAGAAAGAGTGAATGATGGATGGAGAGAGGAGAGAATGAAGGAGGGATGGAGGCGGTAATAAAGGAGAGGATTTGTCTTTGCTCGTCTTTGAAGCTAAACCCAGTGGACTCAGTGTAATAGTTTTATGAACAGCTCCATCTGGATTATAACGGCCTTTTGTTCTTTCTCACACAGACGTCTCAACTCTTTCTGGTTTTTTTCATGGTTTTGACAGAAAATTTCTAAGTTCAAGTTGTAAACAATGAAAAAAAGTTTGCATTTCATCAAAAGTCTTTTTCAAAATGGGGTAATTACACTTCCACACATTATTCCTGCACATATTTGTTTATCATTAGTAGTTTGCAAAAGTAGTAAGTAATAAGTATTTACCACAGATATTCCATTTATTTATTTCCGTGTGCGTGTTTGATCTCGAGCTCACGTGACGAAAATTCTGAGGCAAATGTAAAAACGGCAAACATTTCTGTAAATACAGATATAAATACTTCATATAAATATAATTTTTAACTGAAAAAATCTACAAAAAACAAGACGCAGACGTGTTATTATTTGCCAGTCCCCTGGTTTCAGTCATATTTCAGAACATTCTCCATGGAGATAGACGTGCCTAATGCCGTACTGCGGAATATTACAGCCAAAGGAACAACATTTCCACAGAAACAAGCAGTAGACACATATGCGTCAGGTTTTTGGAGATGCGAGCACGATCACAGTAAAGACACGCGCTTTTCAGTGCAATAAAAACATCAAAAGGACAAGATTTTACTCTTTTTTACAGTGTATTTTTCCCACAATATTTTTACGACAATATTTTTTGCAACAATATTTTTGCTACAATATTTGAGTCTATTTTTGCGCCTATTTTTTGCAATAATATTTTTTGTGACAATATTTTTTCCAACAATATTTTAGTCTAATTTTTGTGACAATATTTTTTGCAACAATATTTGAGTTTATTTTTTTGACAATATTTGAATTTATTTTTTCCAACAATATTTTTTGCGACAATTTTTTTGTTTATTTTTGCGCTAAAAAGTTGCCCAGTGGAGCTTTAATGCCATAGGAAACTTATAATACTCATGTTATTTTATTAGATTCCTTTTTCAGACCAAAGTTGAGTTTGTTTTCATATCTGACCTGAAAAAACAAGTAAAACCGTATAAAACAAACGACCTAAAACCAAACGACGCTCTTTAGACGATTATACGAGCAGAAAACCACTTTCCAAACGCTCAGATTTAAACTGACTTTATAATTAGCTGCGATTAAGCCCGAGTCTCCGGTTAACCCCTGCTCCCCTGATCACTGCCCTCTCCTCTTTCCTCTCCTCTTTCCTCTCCTCTTTCCTCGGCCTGGTTCGGAGAGATAAACGCCGCTCCGTCCTCCCCCGAGTGCAGCCGTTTGATTGACACATGCTAACAAGCGAACAGGTGAGGGACGGGCGCGCCTGGAATGGCTAATGCTAACGCTCCGGAGCCGGGAATTCACCACGGAGGAGAGGAAGAAGAGAAAGAAAGAGGGAGGAAGAGGAGAGGGGGTTCGGGGGGTGGTTCAAGGACGGATCAGCTAATGTGTGCGCCTGATTTTGTATGCAAGGCAAAGAGACGGTGAAATGGCGGAAACACGCCGACAGAATTTAGTCTGAGTTTCGGAGTTGTTTGTTGCGGTTCAAACTTTGGGGCTCAAGTCTTTGTCTTTTCTTCCTTTTGGTTTTAAAATCGACGTGGTGAAGGTTTTTAGGCTTGGTTCAGACCTGGTTTAGTCCTGGTTTAGTCCTGGTTTACACCTGGTTTATAATCTTGGTTTAGTCTTGGTTCAGATCTGGTTCACACCTGGTTAAGACCTGGTTTAAGATCCTGGTTGAGTCGTAGTTCAGATTCTAGTTCTGGTTCAGTTCCGACTCGGTCCTGGTTGAGTCCCGCGGGGAGTTCAGTCTCTGTTGTGTCCCAGTCCTGGTTCAGTCTTGGTTTAGTCTTAGTTGAGTCTTGGTTCAAACTAGTTAAGACCTGGTTTAGAATCCTGGCTCAGTCTTAGTTTAGTCATGGTTCAGTTCTGACTTGGTTCTAGTTGAGTCCTGGTTTAAACTTTATAATCCTGGCTCAGTCCTGGTTCAGTCTTGTTTTGGTTCAGTCCTGGTTCAGTCCTGGTTTGGTTCAGTCCTGGTTCAGTCTTGTTTTGGTTCAGTCCTGGTTTAGTCCTGGTTCAGTCCTGGTTTGGTTCAGTCCTGGTTCAGTCCTGGTTTGGTTCAGTCCTGGTTCAGTCCTGGTTTGGTTCAGTCCTGGTTCAGTCCTGGTTCAGTCCTGGTTCAGTCCTGGTTTGGTTCAGTCCTGGTTTGGTTCAGTCCTGGTTCAGTCCTGGTTTGGTTCAGTGCAGTACACATATGTTAATGGGTTTTGTGAGGAGATAAAGCTACAAACTTGTACAAAAACACAAAATACTTACTTCAGACTCACTTGAAGACAGGAGTTTCGGTTTGTTCCTGTTTTTTTGGGATGGTCCAGCTCCAGAGCGCCCCCTGTAGGTCATGCTGATTACTGGTTGGGTCCTGCTTGAGTCCCGCTGGAGTTCAGTCTTGGTTCATTCCTGGATTAGTCCTGGTTGAGTCCTGGTTCAGTTCTGACTCGGTCCTGGTTGAGTTCTGCTGGAGTTCAGTCTTGGTTTAGTCTTAGTTCACCCTGGTTGAGTCCTGGTTGAGTCCTGGTTGAGTCCTGGTTAAGTTCTGACCCAGTCTTGATTCAGTCCTGGTTCAGACCTGGTTTAGTCTTAGTTTAGGCTTAATTTAGTCCTGGTTTAGTCCTGGCTCGATCCTTGTTTCGTCCTAGTTCAGTCATGACTTGATCCTGGTTCAGTTCTGGTTTAGTCTTGTTTTAGTCCTGGTTTAGTCCTGGTTCAGTCCTTGTTCCGTCGTAGTTTAGTACTGACTCGATCCTGGTTCAGTCCTGGTTCAGTCCTTTTTTTGGCCTAGTTTAGTCCTGGTTCAGTCCTGGTTTAGTCCTGGTTTAGTCCCGACTCTGTCCTGGTTCAGTCGTAGTTTAATACTAACTTGGTCCTGGTTTAGTCCTTTTTTTGGCCTAGTTTAGTCCTGGTTCAGTCCTGGTTTAGTCCTGGTTTAGTCCCGACTCTGTCCTGGTTCAGTCGTAGTTTAATACTGACTTGGTCCTGGTTTAGTCCTGGTTTAGTCCTTTTTTGGCCTAGTTTAGTCCCGGTTCAGTTCTGGTTTAGTCCTGGTTTAGTTCTGGTTCAGTCCTTTTTTTGGGCTAGTTTAGTCCTGGTTCAGTCCTGGTTTAGTCCTGGTTTAGTCCCGACTCTGTCCTGGTTCAGTCGTAGTTTAGTCCTGGTTTAGTCCCGACTCTGTCCTGGTTCAGTCGTAGTTTAATACTAACTTGGTCCTGGTTTAGTCCTTTTTTTGGCCTAGTTTAGTCCTGGTTCAGTCCTGGTTTAGTCCTGGTTTAGTTCTGGTTCAGTCCTTTTTTTGTCCTGGTTTAGTCCTGGTTTAGTCTCGGTTTAGTCTTGGTTCAGTCCTGGTTCAGTCCTGGTTCCGTCCTGGTTCCGTCCTGGTTCAGTCCTGGTTCCGTCCTGGTTCCGTCCTGGTTCCGTCCTGGTTCCGTCCTGGTTCAGTCTTGGTTCAGTCCTGGTTCAGTCTTGGTTTAGTCCTGGTTTAGTCTCGGTTTAGTCTTGGTTCAGTCCTGGTTCAGTCCTGGTTCCGTCCTGGTTCAGTCCTGGTTCCGTCCTGGTTCCGTCCTGGTTCAGTCCTGGTTCAGTCCTGGTTCAGTCCTGGTTCCGTCCCGTTTTTATTTATTTTTTGTTTAGTTTTCAGTCGAGATCGACAGTTCCAGGTCCTGAAACGTTCCGGATGATTCTCGTGAAGGTGTGTGGAGTTTAAAAACACAGTGGAGCACTTCCCGTATCACCGCATCACACAACAGCTGAACATCTATTTAAACATCTGGAGTATTTTTGGGAGTATTTTTCAGTCGTTCGTCCCCACAGGATGATCCACAGACGCTCTTTCCTCCACCTGTTTTTACAGCTTGGCCCGTTCTACGCCCACATCCCCCTGAAATTAACTTTTAGCTCAAACTTTTGTCTGAAAACTGCAGGAAAGAGGAACAGTTTCATCTGCTGCTTTTGTTACAGCTACAACAGACCTGCTCCCGGTGGACTGAACCGACGGGAAATCATTTGCACCATCGGACTGTGAATTTTAAACACATCTGAATTTCTCGCTTTGAATTTTTTAAAAGACGCTTCGATTATTTTTATTCTGAATTTTTGTTGGAGGAATTTTAACAGCTGCCGATACAATAAATCTGACACGTTTTACTCAGAAACGTGGGAAAAAATTGGTCTCATGCGGAAGATATTTCAAATCATTAGATTTAGAATTTTTAACGTCGTTGAATTTCGCATTTTGAATTTTTTAACTCTGAAAAAAGACGCTTGAATTATTCTGGAGTTTAGTTGTTGAAATTTTAAGCGTTTAAAATTCAATAATAAAAAATAAAAAAATCACCTTTTACAAAATTTTCAGCACAAATATTTTCAAGCTCTTAAATCCAGCAGTGAAAATTGTAAATTGTAAAATTCGTAGTGGAAAAAAAAAAAATCACACTAAAGACCAAAGCCTAAGAAATCAGATTTATTTATTTTCATTTTGAATCTGAAATATCTCGAAAAAATTATACTTAAAATTTTAGCAAACCAAATTCAGAATAAAAAAAAATCACCAACATCTTTTTTCAGAGTTTAAAAATTGAGAAATTTAACAATATTTAAAATTCAAAATCTAATAGTTCAAATAATCCTCCAGATGTACCAAATTTTTTCAAATGTTTTTGAGCAAAACGTGCCGAATTTATTGTATAAGCAGCTCTTGGCGTCCAAATAAGCCTCCTGTGCGGTGTCTCCATCTAATCAGGAAGTGCGTGTCAGCATGCTAGTCGTCGGTAGCGTTAACGTGACTGAAAACCACGTAGAAAACCCCCGGCGCGATGTCACTGCAAATAATAAACAATAAGCAGCTCTGGAGGTCTGCTGTGTGCCGTCTGCGCCCCATTAAAAAGTTGTTTTATTGTCGGTTTTATTGTTAGGAAGTGCGTGTTAGCATGCTAGTCTCTGTTCGCTTTAGCATCGCACAAAAAATCTGGTCTCTGAAAGTTGCGAAAGTAATTAGGACGATCTGAATGCAAAAAAGTAAGAGCGGAAGAACTTTGGACAAACTGTTTTAAATGAACTTATTCTACGATTTTACGTTTTTAAGATGGAAAAAAATCCCGTATAGAGACTTTAAAAACCGAGATTTAAACAGGTTAATGAAAAGAGGGATAAATTAAAAAGAAAGACTAAACCAGGACTAAATCTAGACTAAAAAGAGACTAAACCAGGATCAAAAGAGACGGGAATCAAGTAAAAGGATTAAAACACTGTTTTCTTCTCTACAGTTTTACATATATTATGTATTTTACTTGACTACATTTTACAGTAGATTTTTTATTTTATTTTTTATTTTATTTTCTTAAGGTGACCCAGTGTAAATCATAATTACAAAAAAAAAATAAAAATACCACTACTACTACTAATAATTTTATCCAAACGAGTTTTTATGTATTTTATTTTATTCTTTCCTTCTTTTTTATTATCATTTATCAACTTTAATGTTATTGGTTTAAACTTAATTATTTAAAATTGCTTCTTGTTTTTATTTTTTATCATTTTCATTGAGCAGTTTTATATTATTAATTTGAATCTGAAACTACAGTTTATGTTGTTTACTTTCTAAATTACTGTATTTTATATTTGATTTTGCCTGTGTCCCCCTCAAAACTGATTTAAATTAAAACCTGTATTATAAAGTAATTAAAAATAATGAAATTCAAATGTTCGGATTCTTTTTACTTTTACTTCAGTACATTTGAGCGCAGGTATTTGTACTTTCTCCTCCACTGAGCGCATTTTTCCACGTTTTCAAGACAGTAAAAGTCATTTCCACACTAATTATTCACGTCTTAAGTCTAAATCTGCCTCCATCTTGATTAAAAAGCGTAAATTGGCCGGTAATCGTTTTCGAGTGCAGATTTCCCGCCCGCTAATTGTCAGAAATGAATGAGCCGTTATCAGAACGCCGGCTCTCCTTATCAGGGATCTCACGCGGTTGAAGTTATCTCGACGCGCGATTAATATTCAGATGGATGAATCATGAGTTTGCGTCTCTGTTCCTCATTTTTACGCCTTTAAAAACAACAAAAAAACAGAATGAGTTCTTTATAAACAGTCTGCAGTGCTCCAGAGTTATTCCTCACCTACTTTATGCACCCACAGCGTCTTAATTACTCACTACGACGAGTTTATAAGAGACTTTCAGAGATCAGAGTGGCGTTTTGTTGTCACGGTAACGCTAACGGCAACATCTAGCATGCTAACAGCGCACTCTGGTTCTCGGACAACGAAACTCTTTATAATTATGAGCGTTTGGAGATCGTTTGACGCGAAACTGAGAGCAAAATTCAAGTATTTGCACAGCCTTAGTCGGAGCTGCGTTCTCTTACACGACCACCAGAGTTTAAAAGGACGGAGACGATGAAACGGCGACGTTATTTCTTTGCTCGAAATGTTCCACGGTACGGCTTAAACGTGAGCCTCGCCAGAAAAATTCTAGCGATTTTCCTGAGTTGAAACTGTTTCAGGTGATTAGAAACTGACCAAACACAGAGCGACACTGTGGTTTATGTGAAAGTTAACGGTGAACAAACCAAAACAAACACCACTAAACACCACTAAAACTGTAATTTTTTAATTGATTTTATTAATAAAAATTTTTTTTTTTAGCTTTATGCACTTCAACACTTCCTATTTATTGTATTATTTATGCTTAAATAAATATATTTTATCTACTTGCTACTGATACTGACATATTTTGCTCAGATACATGTGGAAAAATCAGTTACAAGTTCTTTAATCTTGATATTTTGCAGCACCATCACGTGGGGGGTGTTCTATATGTGTATCTATGGTTGGTACATTGGTACTTTATGGTACATTAACGTACGCAAAAAAGGTTTTAAGATCGTCAAGAAAAAACACAAAATGGATTTAAAGAGCAGAT
The DNA here is from genome assembly GCA_034769755.1 of Odontamblyopus lacepedii. NCBI lineage: Eukaryota > Metazoa > Chordata > Actinopteri > Gobiiformes > Gobiidae > Odontamblyopus > Odontamblyopus lacepedii. The sequence continues at coordinate 3,986,059 of CM068366.1, forward strand.
TTTCAGGCGGCTGTGATCAGTCTGAGAGTTCACGGTCACGTTTAGTTTAGTTTCTCGCAACTTTCAGAGACCAGAGCAGAGTTTTGTTGCAATGGTAATGCTAACAACAATTAGCATGCTAACAGCGCACTTTCTGGTTCTCGGACAGTGAAACTCTCTCTGTTTGCTGTAGTAAATCTGAAAAAATCTATGAAAAATGAAAAAATGTCCCAGTTTTCTTCATCTGCATGTCACTGTAGCGTTCTGTTATGAAAAACTGCTGGCTAAAGCTAGCGCTAATGCTAACGCTAACGCTAATGCTAGTTAACTTGTGACTGTAATATGTGTGAGGGCACAAATCATCTTACCTGTCGTAGTTCCAGCTCAGGCAGCTCTTTCTGGTCAGATTATGTTAAATTAAAGCCTAACAGAGCTTCAGACAGAGCAGTGCCTACAGTTAGCATCTCATCGAGCAGGAAATGACGACGACAGCAGCTGCAAAGACACATTTTTTGCAAATACATGGGGGAAAATCAGGTACAGGATGTTAAATATGAGGTTAAAAAAAAGTTAATAAAAGAAAATGGACTCTGTAGAAAGTCGATTTTTTAATAATCTTAATATTTAATGCAAAATATAAATGCAAAGTATAAAAATGAGGCAATAATAAACACATTTGGCAAATATGAACCCCAGGAAAACACGGCGACAATGAGCAGTTTTATCGTTTAAAAATAATTAAACACAGACTTTTTATTGCAAACACCACACAAAAAGTGTTGACAAACACATAATGGATTCATACGAGGGCAATAAAAACGTCCAAAAACGGAGCATCAAGGACGAGCGGACACTTTGAAGTGAGGCGTGGCCGCTTCCCGCTTCCTGTTTGCGGCGGAGCACTTCCTGCGGCTACTTCCCGGACGCGCGTTGCGGCCGGAACGCGACGGCTTCCTCTGTGCAAACTCAGCACGGCCTTCCCCACCCGGAATCCCCTTCGGACAGTACAAATATGGCTTCCACGAGATGAACGAAGATAAATTATTAAAGCGTTTCGGTATCTACATTATCAGTGCGTAACGTCAAAATATATATTAACTTAAATGTCCCTGTTCTCCTAAACTTATTTACAAAGTTCTGGAATAAAATATTTGGCAAAAATCGGCAGCACAAAAGCAAATAATCCAAATAATCCGTGTATCGTTCGTTCAATCGTTTTTCACAATAAAACCAAAAATAAGAAAACAAAAAAAAAACAACTCTTCTCTTCATTATTTGAACAAGGTCTAAACCAGGACTGAACCAGGTCTAAACCAGGTCTAAAACATGTCTACGGTTGAGTCCTGATTTAGTCTTGGTTTAGACATGTTTTAGACCTGGTTTAGTTCATTTTTTTCATCCTTCTTTGAAACAAAATTGAAAAAAAAAATATATTAATCATTTTCCATTTTTTAAATTTTGGTTTTGGAGACAAATAATGAAGAAAAGAGTTTGTTTTTGGTTTTATTTTGAAAAACGATTGAATGAATAATACACGCTGAATCCAGACCAATATTTGTGTTTAAAGGGTTTAAAGCTGCACTGTGTAACTTTTCTACCTGCTTGTCTCCATGGAGATGCTGCTGCTTTAACTGGAATGTGCCACAGTAGGGCATTAAACTTGAGACTAGACCACAACTAAACCAGGGACTAAACCAAGACAAAACTATGGACTAAACCAGGGACTAAACCAGGACTGAACCAGGAACTAAACTAGAACTAAACCAAGACTAAACTAAGACTAAACAAGGGACTAAACAAGGACTAAACCAGGACTAAACCAGGACTAATCCAGGGACTTAACCAGGAATAAACAAGGACTAAACCAGAACTAAACCAGAACTAAATCAGGTCTAAACCAGGTCTAAACCAGGTCTAAATCAGGACTAAACCAGAACTAAACCAGGTCTAAACCAGGACTAAACCAGGTCTAAACCAGGACTAATCCAGGGACTAAACAAGGACTAAACAAGGACTAAACCAGAACTAAACCAGAACTAAACCAGAACTAAATCAGGTCTAAACCAGGTCTAAACCAGGACTAAACCAGGTCTAAACCAGAACTAAACCAGGTCTAAACCAGGACTAAACCAGGTCTAAACCAGGACTAATCCAGAACTAAATCAGGTCTAAACCAGGTCTAAACCAGGTCTAAATCAGGACTAAACCAGGTCTAAACCGGAACTAAACCAGGTCTAAACCAGGACTAAACCAGGTCTAAACAAGGACTAAACCCGAGTATGACATTAAACAGTTCTACTTTACGTTTATTCAGTCGCAGGTGGTTTTATCGCTCAAAAATACCTATAAAAACAGGCGGTCTGGCTGCGCACGGCCTCGCCTCTCCACAGATCTGATAAGCAGGCGGCGAACGCCCTGAGAAACCATCAGAAAAGTTCCACAGTGCCTCTTTAATCCGCTCCCTGCTCTCTCCGCTGTGTCGTGTCGGGTCTATTCTACCTTTCACACCGCGCCTATCACCGGGTTCTTCCTCCGCGGATCCGGCTGGGCCCCGTCGCCGTATCCGTGGCGATCGTCGAGGTAGCGGCCGGGGCTCGCCTGTCGGTAGCCGTCCCTCCTGGCGGGGTCGTAGTGCTGCTGGCGCCCCCGCTGGTCGGCCTGGGCGCTGCGGGGCTGCTGGGAGGAGGACAGGGGCAGAGGCGGCTCGTGGGAGGATCTCGGGTAGTCGTATGGGTCCCGCCTAAAAGAGAAAAAACACACAAAAGTACAAATATTTTAGAGAATTTTATTAATACTTAAAGGTGTAATGTGTAACCAAGTCTGGAATGTCCCGCAGTGTGACTTTAAACCGCTCTACTTTACGTTTATTCAATTATAGGAGGATTATAGCTCAAAAATACCTAGAAAAAATAGGACTGTGAGGACTTAAGTAGTACTAAACCAGGACTAAACCAGGGACTAAACCAGGACTAAACCAGGGACTAAATCAGGGACTAAATCAGGGGCTAAACCAGGAACTAAATCAGGGACTAAACCCGAGACTAAACTAGAACTAACCTAGGACTAAACAAGGACTAAACAAAGACTAAATCAGGGGCTAAACTAGAAATAAACCCGTTCTAAACCAGGGACTAAATCAGGGACTAAATCAGGACAAAACCAGGACTAAATCAGGACAAAACCAGGACTAAAACAGGACTAAATCAGGACAAAAGCAGGACTAAATCAGGACTAAACCAAGAACTAAACCAGGGACTAAACCCGAGACTAAACTAGAACTAACCTAGGACTAAACAAGGACTAAACAAAGACTAAATCAGGGGCTAAACTAGAAATAAACCCGTTCTAAACCAGGGACTAAATTAGGGACTAAATTAGGGACTAAATCAGGACTAAACCAGGACTAAACCAGGACTAAACCAGGACTAAACCAGGACTAAATCAGATCTAAACTAGGACCAAACTATCCTGATATAAGTTAAAGTTTAAACTCTTGTCCAGATCAGATAAATTCACATTGTAGTTAGGTGCATTTCTATCCCCAGTCTGTCTTTACCCCTTTGCCCCTTTACCCCTCCTCCTCCTCCTCCTGCCCTCAGTCGGGGCACTTTCCCTCTGGATTTACCCCTAATCACCTAAAGCCCCAGCTGCCCTCCCGCCTCTGAACTCCCCCCCGGCTGAAATTCCTCTGTCCACAAACGCAGATGTGATAAGTCAATCTTCACACACGCCAGAGCTGCGTCCAAACGCCGTTTTTCAGGGGCAATTAAAGCGTCACAACGACTTTAATTTACGTAAAAGCTGCTGTGGTTTAGGGCCGAGCGTTAAAAATCAGACTAATCGATATTTAAACCGGTATCGAAACTAGATCCTCGTTTTTCGCAGGTATCGATACTAAAAAAAGAACAGAAATGAATGTGTTTAGAACGATCAGAACAACCTTATGTCACGGATAATACTCCCTACAACTGCACAATAACTCCCCCACTGCCCCAGACTACAGAGGGACAGATAATACTCCCTACAACTGCACGATAACTCCCCCACTGCCCCAGACTACAGAAGTTACTCCTTTGGTGGACTCGGATCTGGACCCAAACGCGATGACATCCGGACCGAGACAAAAAAAAATCTCTCTCTCGCCTTTTTTTTCCCCACAGCGTTCCGGATCCGCGCGATATTTCACTGTCCTGTGCTTTGCCGTGAAGCCGAGTTCTCCAGACGTTCTTTCTGCTGCTCGATTACAGTTTTTTTCGGTGGTACAGAAGTATCGGTGCGACTGATCCCAGACAGAACAGCGGCTCTTTCCGCAGGAGATACCGATCAATCAAACTTTATTTCTATAGCACTTTCCAACAGTTAAAGCCGACCAAAGTGCTGCACAACAATAAAACAAGATAAAAAACAATAAGCATCACACACACAGGTCCACGACGCACATGACACCATTCAAATAAAGAAAGTGTCACAGGGCCACTCAGTGTTAAAAGCTAGAATAAGTAGGTTTTGGCTTTGAACAAAGGCAGGTCAGTGATGGAACGTAACTCAATAAGCGAAGAGTTCGAGAGTTTTGGCCACTGCAAAAGAACGATCCCCCCACTGTTTGCACCGGGACCGGGGGGACCTGCAGCAGATGTGGCCCAGCAGATCGTAGAGGCTCTGCCGGGCTGGTGAGGGGGCAAAATCTCACACAAGTAGGAAGGTGCAAGACCAGTGACTGCATTAAAAACAAACATCAACACTTTAAAATGGATTCTGAACTGCACAGGGAGCCAGTGCGGGGAGGACAGGACGGGGGTGATGTGGTCATGTTTCCGACCGTTAGCGAGAAACGGGAGCAGCAGAGCCACAGTGACAGTGGTGCAGGAGAAACGGGAGCAGCAGATACTGACACACAAACTCACAACTTAGCCAAATGAGGCGTGCGGTTTGAAGATTGGTTTGTGTAAAACGTAAACAAATGTGCCAAAGCTGCATTAAACACATTATTCCTCAAAGTCTAGAATGAGCGGAGGAAATGCAGAGCGGTGGAGAGGACCAATCACAGCCCTTATCGTCTGTGTCGTTTTGAGGCACAGGTCGGTCGGACGCAGACGTTTTGATGCAGAACCACAAACTGGCCTTAATTCAGCCTTTAGCTTTTCACTCTGAGTCGGACAGAACTCACGACACTTTGTGCGTAGTTCAGATCTTCCATGTGGATTTACTACATTTTTTGTTAGGAAAATTCACCGTCACTTTTTCAGACCCTGGAAACTCTGTAAATTTGGTAAGTGGAGCTTTTTGTGAGTTTGTAATTGAGTCCCCCTGATACAGAGGGACAGATAATACTCCCTACAACGTGCAACAACTCAATTCTCCAACAGGCTCCTACAGCTCAAACAGTGACACATACAGAACTATATTCATACTATAATACTCCCTACAACCGTACAACAACTGCATCCTGTCAATAATCACATCACTGTTGCTCAGTCGTCCTATGACCTGTTGTATATTTGATTATTTTATTCATTTTTCTATTTTATTATTACTTATTTTGTTTCTTGCTCTTTTTTGCTCCTTATTGGAATTTATTATTATTGCCATTTATATTTTTGCACTTTGTGATATTATATTGTAATGTGTGAGCTGCTGTGTTGATAAATAAAGTTTGTCTACGTCTAGAGACAGAGAAAGTTCCAGAATGGGGCGTTAAAGGTCCGTGTTTAATAGAAAAAGTGATTTCTACTTTCACCGTTTCTAAACTTGTGTGTCTCCAAATCCCACCGAGTCGCACCTGTTTGCAGATCCGCCCCCGGAGCAGGTCTCGGCCTGGACTCTGGTCTGGGTCCAGGTCTGAGTCCCCAGGGGGAGGATCAAGTCCGAGATCCGGGTCTAAATATGAGCCTGACCCAGATCTGAGACCAGAGACCAGAGACCACCCAGAGACCGGAGCGCAGGAGGTCCAGAGCGGCAAGAATAAACTCATTTAAACCACATAATCCCACTAAAGAGGAAGAATATAAACACGCGGAGATGTCTGTGGTGTAAAAGTTCCGCACTGTGGCATTAAAGCTGCAATCTGTCACTTTCCTACTGGAAGGTCGGTCAAACGCTTTTCTTCATGGAGATTATTATTTCTTTGTGTTTCACAGAGCGGCGTTAAACATTTCTGTCTTGACGGAGACCAGAGCAGACCAGGTTACAGGTCAGATCTGTGGAGAGGCGACCCCGCTCACACTCACTATGTTTTTCTAGGGATTTTTGAGCTAAAAAAAACACTCATAGACCAGGTTTTCCTCTGGGTTCAGTTTCACTCTGTCACCAAGAGGATCAGGCTCTTTTAAAACCCAAGACTAAACCAGGACTAAACCAGGACTGATCCAGGACTAAACTAAGACTGAACCTGGACTAAATCAGGACTAAACCAGGAACTGATCCAGGACTAAGCAAGAACTAAACCAGGACTAAACCAGGACTAAACTAAGACTGAACCAGGACAAAACAAGAACTCAATCATGACTAAACCAGGTCTACACCAGGACTAAATCAGGACCTAAACCAGGACTAAACTGGGACTAAACCAGGTCTACACCAAGACTAAATCAGGACTAAACCAGGACTAAGCAAGAACTAAACCAGGACTAAACCAGGACTAAACCATAAAAACTAAACCAGAACAAAAACCAGAACAAAACTAGGACTAAACTAGAATGAAACCAGGACTAAACCAGGACAAGACTAAGACTGAACCAGGACCAAACCAGGTCTAAACCAAGACTAAACAAAGTCTAAACAAAGTCTAAACTAGGACTAAATCAGGACTGCAACATGGCTAAATCAGGACTAAACCGGGACTAAACGAGGGCTGAACCTGGACTAAATCAGCAAAATCACGACTAAACAAGGACTAAATCAGGTCTAAACCGGGTTGAAACCAGAACTAAACTAAGACTAAACCAGGATTAAACCAAGACTAAACTGGAACTAAACCAGGACTAAACTAAGACTAAACCAGGATTAAACCAAGACTAAACTGGAACTAAACCAGGACTAAACTAAGACTAAACCAGGACTAAACCAGAATTAAACCAAGTCTAACCCAGGACTAAACTAGCCTCTCCGTGTTCCCTGCAGAGCCTGAGCCGTCCTCTCTCTGTAGTAAATGTTTAAAGTGCTGCTGTGGTGTTTGCGTCTCCATATTTCTGGGCTTTATTGGCAGGTTTGTTTGACATGAGCTTTTAACAGTGATTATAAATTACATGAGGTCATCTATAAGAGTCCGGGGCATCTGACTCACTCAGGGAGCGTCCAGCCTCACCGTGATTTATACATGAGCACCAACAGTGCGTCACCGCTCAGGACTGCGGTTTAGACCTGGGTTAGACCTGGGTTAGACCTGGGTTAGACCTGGGTTAAACCTGGGTTAGACCTGGGTTAGACCTGGGTTAGACCTGGGTTAGACCTGCTTTAGACCTGCTTTAGACCTGCTTTAGACCTGGGTTAGACCTGGTTCAGTCCTGGTTTAGTCTTGGTTTCCTCCAAATTTCGTCTGTACTCACTCCTGGTTTAGACCTGGTTTAGTCTTTGTCTAGACCTGGTTCAAACCTGGTTTATTCCTGGTTTAGTCTCCTGGTATAGTCCTGGTATAGACCGGGTTTAGTCCTGGTTGAGTCCTGGTTTAGTCTTTGTGTAGTTCTGGTTTAGTCCTGGTTTATGCCTAGTTTATACCTTGTTCAGTCCTGGTTTAGACCTGGTTTAGTTCTGATTTAGTTATGGTTTAGATCCTAATTTAGCCCTGGTTTAGTCCTGCCATAGTCCTGGCTTAGACCTAGTTTAGTCCTGGTTTAGTCCTGGTTTAGCCCTGGTTTAGACTTGGTTTAGTCCTGGATTAGTCCTGGTTTAGATTTGGTTTAATCATAGTTTAGACCTGGTTTAGACGTAGTTTAGTCCTGGTTTAGTCCTGGTTTAGCCCTGGTTTAGACTTGGTTTAGTCCTGGTTTAGTCCTGGATTAGTCCTGGTTTAGATTTGGTTTAATCATAGTTTAGTCCTGGTTTAGCCCTGGTTTAGACTTGGTTTAGTCCTGGTTTAGTCCTGGTCTAGTCCTGGTTTAGATTTGGTTTAATCATAGTTTAGACCTGGTTTAGACGTAGTTTAGTCCTGGTTTAGTCCTGTTTTAATGCTGGTTTAGTCCTGCCGTAGTTCTGGTTTAGACCTGGTTTTGTCCCAGTCTTGGTTTAGTCTTGGTTTAGTCTGAATCCTGGTCAGGTCTTTGTCTAGTCCTGGTTCAGTCCTGGTTCAGTCCCTCTTTAGTTTAGGTTTATGCTGGTTTAGTTTTTGTTAAATCTCGGTTTAGTCCTGGTTTAGTCCCAGTTTAGTCCTGGTTTAGTCCCAGTTTAGTCCTGGTTTAGTCCTGGTTTAGTTCTAATTTAGTTTTAACACTGGGTTGATCCTGGCCTAGTCCTAAAAGTTAAACTCCTCATTTTATTTATTTTAATTTAATTTTATATTTTAAGCTCAAACCCTCCACAAAAACCTGCGAGTCCTTCGTGAGGCGTTTGTGTTTCGCTCGTTTGACAGTGAAGAATTCTTTTAATTCCTCAGGTTTGGGGGGGGGGGAGGGTCCGGCGGATCCTCCTGCACCTGCCGAACGGAAACACGACCAGGAAATGACAGGACCCCTCCTCCTCCTGCTCTTGCCCCCTCTGTCCCCCTAAATACCCCCGTTATTTGCCCCCCTGTGCTCGTTCGTATTATAGAGCCGGGAATAACCGCAGACAGCTGGAGGAACCATCTGTGTAGCTCCACTGAAGACATTTCCTTTCTTCACCGGCAGATTAATCGCCGCTCAATTCAAATCCGCACGCTCACAATTAGCCAAAACTCCAGATTATTTATGTAAGATAATGCCCCCCCGTGAGTCAGATGCCCTCCCAGTGTGTCAGATGCCCTCCCAGTGTGTCAGATGCCCTCCCAGTATCTCCATGGAGTCTTATTCTGTGTAAAAAAAAAAACTGCTATAACCCTGGAGTTTAGAGCTGTACAAACAAGTTCTGAAACACAGGGGACTCTTGGGTTAGTAGTAGTAGTAGCAGTAGTTGTAGTAGTATTTGCAGTAGTAGTCGTAGTTTTATATTTTCTACAAAGTCTCATATGGTCGTCGAAGCGCGGGCTGTGGTATTTTTGCTTATTACAATATTCCTATTTGTAGTAGCAGCAGTTTTAGCAGTAGCAGTATTTGCACCAGTAGCAGTACTTTTATATTTGCCATGAAGTCTCATATAGTTGCAGTACTAGATGTAGCAGCATTTGAAGTAGTAGTTGGATTTGCAGTAGTAGTAGTAGTAGTTTTTAGTAGTAGTAGTTTTTTATTTGCTAAACAGTCTCGTATGCTTGCAGTAATAGTATTTGTAGTTGTAACAGTTTTATATTAGCCATGAAGTCTCATATCGCAGTAGTAGTAGTAGTAGTAGTAGTATTTGCAGTAGTAGTTTTATATTTTTCTACAAAGTCTCATATGGTTGAAGCGTGGGCTGTGGTCTTTCTGCTAGTTGCAGTAGTAGTAGTATTTGTAGTAGTAATAGCAGTATTTGCTCCAGTGGTAGTAGTTTTATATTTGCTTGTCAGTCTCATATGGTTGCAGTAGTATTTGTAGTAGTATTTGCAGTAGTATTTGTAGTAGTATTTGTAGTAGCAGCAGTAGTTGCAGCACTAGTAATTTTATATTTATTTCTAAGTCTCATAACGTTGTAGTAGTAGTATTTGCAGTAGTAGCAGTAGTTTTACATTTGCCATGGCTGCAGTAGTATTATGTGTAGTAGTATTTGTAGCAGTAATTGCAGTAGTTGTAGGAGTTAATTGCTCAAATCCATAAAGCTGTTTTCCATTTAAACATTTGCTGCTGAGTTTAGAGCAGATCCAGGAACAGCTGGAGCCAAACCTCCTCCTCCTCCTCCTCCTGCGCTTAAATCACATCTGCAACTGATGCATATGAACACACACCTGTACGACGCCTCCCAACACTCACACACACACACACACACTCACACACACACACACACACACACTCACACACACACTCACACACACACACACACACACACACACTCACACACACACACACACACACAGACAAACAGCTGCATCTGCTCTGTGCCAGAGTCCCGCCCACGATTCAACCACAACATGAGACTGACGAGCAAAGAGAAAAAATACTACTACAGGTGCAAATGCTGCTACAAATACTACAAATACTGCTACTACTCCTTTTACTACTACTGCAAATACTGCTACTACTCCTTTTAGTACTACTGCAAATACTGCGACTGTGACTGCTACAACTACAAATACTATTACTGTGAGCATATGAGACTGTTTAGAAAATATAAAACTACTGCTACTACTACTACTGCTAAACCAGGACTAAACCAGGACTAAACCAGGACTACACCATGGCTAAACTAAAAGCTAAACCAGGGCAGAACCAAAGACTAAAACAAGGACTACATGAGGATTAAACCAGGACTAAACCAGAGCCTAAAATACGATTAAACCAGGATTAAACTAGAAACTAAACCAGGACAGAACCAAGGAATAAATGAGGTGTAAATGTGCCTAAAAGAAGACTAAACCAGGGCTAAACCAGGACTAAACCAGGACTAAACCAGGACTAAACCAGGTCTAAACCAGGACTAAACCAGGACTAAACCAGGACTAAACCAGGACTAAACCAGGACTAAACCAGGACTAAACCAGGACTGCAAACAACAGAATCTGCAGCTTTCTAACATTAAAAAACATCGTCTTTGTGCTTTGCTAATGGAGATCAGTCAAATCACAGTATGGATTTCGTTTTAAAGGTTTGTTGGTCTGTGCGTCTGTAAAATCCCGTTCAGTTTTCTGTTAAAGGAGGATTTGTCTCTCTGACGCTCCGTCTGTTCTTCACGCTGTTTATTTAAGTCCTGTAACTCCACTGGACGGGTTCATTAAGGATGATGCATTCACCACAATCTGAACATCAGTCCCTGTCTGAGCCACGAGGACAGAAACAAGAGGAGAGGGACTGAAAGAGGACTGAAGGAGGACTAAACCAGGACTAAACCAGGACTAAACCAGGACTAAACCAGGACTAAACCAGGACTACACCATGGCTAAACTAAAAGCTAAACCAGGGCAGAACCAAAGACTAAAACAAGGACTACATGAGGATTAAACCAGGACTAAACCAGAGCCTAAAATACGATTAAACCAAGACTAAACTAGAAACTAAACCAGGACAGAACCAAGGAATAAATGAAGAGTAAAAGAAGACTAAACCAGGGACTAAACCAGGACTAAACCAGGACTAAACCAGGGACTAAACCAGGACTAAACCAGGACTAAACCAGGACTAAATCAGGACTGAACCAGGGCTAAACCAGGACTAAACCAGGGACTAAACCAGGACTAAACCAGGACTAATCCAGGACTAAACCAGGACTAAACCAGGACTAAACCAGGACTAAACCAGGACTAAACCAGGACTAAACCAGGACTAAACCAGGACTGCAAACGACAGAATCAGCAGCTTTCTAACATTAAAAAACATCGTCTTTGTGCTTTGCTAATGGAGATCAGTCAAATCACAGTATGGATTTCGTTTTAAAGGTTTGTTGGTCTGTGCGTCGGTAAAATCCCGTTCAGTTTTCTGTTAAAGGAGGATTTGTCTCTCTGACGCTCCGTCTGTTCTTCACGCTGTTTATTTAAGTCCTGTAACTCCACTGGACGGGTTCATTAAGGATGATGCATTCACCACAATCTGAACATCAGTCCCTGTCTGAGCCACGAGGACAGAAACAAGAGGAGAGGGACTGAAAGAGGACTGAAGGAGGACTAAACCAGGACTGAAACAGGACTAAACCAGGACTAAACCAGGACTGAAACAGGACTAAACCAGGACTGAAGGAGGACTAAACCAGGACTAAACCAGGACTGAAACAGGACTAAACCAGGACTAAACCAGGACTGAAACAGGACTAAACCAGGACTAAACCAGGACTGAAACAGGACTAAACCAGGACTGAAGGAGGAACTAAAGGAGGGACTAAACCATGACTAAAGGAGGACTGAAAGAGGACTGAACGAGGACTAAAGGAGGACTGAAGCAGGACTAAACCAGGACTAAAGGAGGACTAAACCAGGACTAAAGGAGGACTAAATCAGGACTAAACTAGGACTGAAACAGGACTGAAACAGGGACTAAAGGAGGGACTAAACCAGGACTAAAGGAGGACTGAAAGAGGACTGAACGAGGGACTAAACCAGGACTAAACGAGGACTGAAACAGGACTGAAAAAGGAATGAAGGAGGGACTAAAGGAGGACTGAACCAGGACTAAACTAGGACTGAAACAGGACTAAAGAAGGAACTAAACCAGGACTAAACCAGGACTAAACCAGGACTGAAACAGGACTGAAGGAGGACTAAACCAGGACTAAAACAGGACTGAAACAGGACTGAAACAGGACTGAAGGAGGACTAAACCAGGACTAAACCAGGACTGAAACAGGACTGAAACAGGACTGAAAGAGGGACTAAACGGGGGACTAAACAAGGACTAAACCAGGACTGAAACAGGACTAAAAGAGGGACTAAATGGGGGACTAAAGGAGGGACTAAACCAGGACTGAAACAGGACTGAAAGACGACTAAAGGAGGACTGAAGCAGGACTAAACCAGGACTAAAGGAGGTCTAAACCAGGATTAAAGGAGGACTAAAGGAGGACTAAAGGAGGACTGAAGGAGGGACTAAACCAGGACTCTACCAGGACTGACACAGGACTCAGCAAGGACTGAGGCAGGACTCAAACAGGACTCAAATAGGACTAAACCAGGATTGAAACAGGACTAAAGGAGGACTGAACCAGGACTGAACCAAAGTCCAAACCTGTGCCACTGGGCTAAATTAAAGGTGCATTACATTTGCAAACATTTCTAACAATAATGCAGCAAAAATAACTCAATCAATCTCGTTTTATTCACTAAAAACATGAAAACCTGAACTGAACTGTAGAAACTGGAGCTGGATGTTGGATCCGGACACGTTTGACTCCGTCCCAAATGTCGAAACCATAAAACCCTCGTCTGAACCGTCTCCAAACCGCAAAACTGAAGCTGTCATGTTTCAGTCCTGTTAAACGAACGGGAGGGAGGCCGGTCCGAGTGTTTCCGGTCAGAGTGCGCAGTCCCTCGCTCTGAAAAACCCCCCGTGCCGAGTCCGGGGGAGGCGAGGCTCAGGGGGACACTTGGACGGGACACACGTTTGGGACCGAGACAAAACCCAGAGAAAAACGCAGAGAAAAACGCTAAAACAGATGGAAAACACGGCAGAGCGCTGCAGGTTCAAGCACAGTTCAGCCCACAGGTTTGTACTTTGTGTTACCGAGAATACTTCATAGTTACTACTACGACTACTACAAGTACTTCTTCTGTATTTGTGATGTATTTTTAATCGTTTTAGTGTCTGAAATCTTCCCGAATACTTTTCTCTCTGTGTTTATAACTGGACTTGTCGCACATTAAAGGTTCAAGTACAGTTTATACTTTGGTGTTCAAGATCCATGAGAAAAACTTATCGTAGTACAAATACGACAACTACTACTACTGTTAGTACTACTGCTACTACTACTGCTACTACTACTACTGCTGCTACTACAACAGCTACTACTACTACTGCTACTACTACTGCAACAGCTACTACTACTACTACTACTACTACTACTACTACTACTACTACTACTGCTACTACTACTACTAATTTTTATTTCACTATTTTGTCCCTAAATTAAGCTCTGAACATTAATAACCAACAGAAGTTATAACCGCAAGCATCGATGAGCTTCACTTGACTGAAACTCCATGGTGACTATAAATGCCTCCCTCTGTCTCTTTACCATTGCGAGATAGAGCCAGTGCCCTGTCCGGGCTCTTCCTCAGTCCTAAACCTGTGATATGGGAAACATAAACAGCTCCTGTTGCCGCGTCAGGACTGAGGTCGGACTTGGCAGGATTCGTGTTCTCGTCCGGGGGAATCTGCAGCTCCGAGTTTTTCTGAATCCAACACGTTTTTTTTCTTCTGTGTTTTTAGGCTCAAAGCTCAGGCCCCTTCAGACGACAGGAGCTGTTTTATTTATGAACCTGTCAGTACCTGGACCTGCCGAGGAAAGGGGGAGAGGAGGAGGAGAGAGGAGGAGAGGAGAGGAGGAGGATAGGAGAGAGGAGACTAGAGAGGAGAGGAAAGGAGGAGAGAGGAGAGGAAAGGAGGAGAGAGAAGAGGAGGAGAGAGGAGAGGAGAGAGAAGAGGAGGAGAGGAAAGGAGGAGAGAGGAGAAGAGAGGAGACTAGAGAGGAGAGAGGAGAGGAAAGGAGGAGAGAGGAGAGGAGGAGAAAGGAGAGGAAAGGAGGAGAGAGGAGAGGAGGAGAGAGGGAGGAGAGGGAGAAGAGGAGAGAAGAGGAGAGGAGAAGAGAGGAGGAGAGAGGAGAGAGAAGGAGAGGAAAGGAGGAGAGGAGAGGAGGAGAGAGGAGAGGATGAGAGGAGGAGAGGAGGAGAGGAGAGAGGAGGAAAGACAGAGGAGAGGAGGAACAAAATAGGGAAAGAAGGAGAGAGCATAAGAAGGAGTGAGAGAGAGGGAGAGAAAGGGGAGAGAAGGGAGGAGGACAGAGAAAGAGGACAGAGTAGAAAGGAGGAAGAGTGCAAGAATGAACAGAGGGATAGGAAGAGGAGAGAGGGAAAGATGAGAGAGAAAGACGAGGGAGGAGACAGAGAGAGGGAAGAGAGAGGAAAGGAAGAGAGAGCAGGAGGAGAAGAGAGAGAAAGTATGAGAGAAGGAGAGAGGTGAAGAGGGTGTGAGAAAGAGAGGGGAGGGAGGAGAGATGAGAGAGAGGGAAAGAGAACAGAGGGATGGGAAGAGGAGAGAGAGAAGAGAAAACAGAGAAAGAAGAGTGACTAAAAAGGACAAATCAGAGAAAAAAAAGGACAAACCTGACACTATTACTACCACAATACTGTAGTAGTAGTAGTAGTAGTAGCAGTAGAAGTAGCAGTAGTAGTAGTAATTGTAGTAGTAGTAGCAGTAGTAGTATTAGAAGTAGAAGTAGCAGTAGTAGTAGTAATTGTAGTAGTAGTAGCAGTAGAAGTAACTAAACTAAAGTACTAACAGTAATATTTTCTCTTGCTCCCTTAACCAGTGCCTAAACCCCATTATAACCAATAGTGCGGCTAAGCTAACCTCAGCCCTCTCAACCTGACCTCGCTCTATTGGATTTCCCATTGTTTAGGTCCAAACACTTTGCACTATCCGTCTCCAAACATATGAAAACGGCCAAAATCCCCCAAACCACTCGAGGGAAATCACAACCAACCCAAATAACACGACCGCGTCACCTTTATAAACCGATCAGAGCGGAGGTTTCCGAAAGTTCACCGCGCTAAAGGCAGAAAGAGTCAAATATAAACTCGTACACCGGCGGCTACGCGCTAAGCTAATGCGCTACGTGCTAAGCTAACCGCGTTACAGTGGAACAAAGTGAGTTAGCGGACATCTGGAGACTGCGGGAGGGAAAAGTGGAGAGAAAATGGTGTTTAATAAAAGTGGAGATCACAGCGGAAAAGTCTGGGTTTGGAGTCGACCTTGAAAATGCCGTAGAGATTCATAACGATATTAGAAGGATAAACCGATCAGAGTTTTAATACAGCACAGCGGAGGAGGAGGAGGGTGTTTAAGAGAGAATATTATGAGGAAAGGAAGGAGAAAAAGAACATGTTCTAAACCAGGACTAAACCAGGTCAAACCAAGGACTTGACCAGGACTGAAGGAGGTCTAAAGAAGGTCTAAAGATGGACTAAACCAGGTCTAAACCGGGAACTAAACCAGGTCAAAAGAATGTCTAAAAAAAAGTCTAAACCGCAAACTAAACAATGACTAAACTGGGAACTTAACCAGGTCTAAACCAGGACTCAACCAGGTCTAAACCAGGTCCAACCAAGGACTTAGCCAGTACTGAACAAGGTCAAAAGAAGATCTAAAGATGGACTAAACCAGGTCTAAACCAGGAACTAAACCAGGAATTAACAAGCAATTAACTGGGTCTAAAGGTGGACTAAATCAGGACTAAATTAGGTCTAAGATATAAGTAAAACCAAGGACTAAAACATCCAGGACTAAACCAGTTCTAACCCAGGTCTAACCAATACTAAATCAGGTCCAAAATATCTCTAACCAAGAACTAAACCAGGACTAAACCAGAACTAAACCAAACCTAAAGGTGGACTAAACCAGGTCTAAATAGGGTCTAAAACAGCACTAAACCAGGACTTAACAGGAATTAACCAGGTCTATACCAGGACCAAACAGGACCAAATCAGGACTAAACAAGTTCTAAACCTGTTACTAAATCAAGACTTACCAAGGACAAAACAAGGTCTAAACCAGGACTAAAACAGGTCTAAACCAGGACTTAACCAGGAAATAACCAGGTCTATACAAGGAAGAAAACAGGACCAAATTAGGACTAAATCAGCTCTAAACCTGTGACGAAACTAAACTAGGTCTTACCAAGGATTAAATTAGATCTAAACCAGGCCTCACTAATATTAAATCAGGTTCAAACCATTGCTAAACAAGGACTAAACCAGGACTAAACCAGAGACTAAACCAGATCTAAAGAAAGTCTAAAGAGGGACTAAACCAGGACTAATCAAGCATTCAATCATCAGGACTAAGCTATAGGTAAAACCAAAGAATAAACATCCTGGACTAAACCAAAGTGTCTCTTACCAGGGATCAGGACTAAACCAGGACTAAACCTGGACTAAACCAGGGCTAAACATGCCCTAACCCAAGACTAAATAAGTTCTAAAAGAGGTCTAAACCAGGACTAAACCAGGTTCAAATCAGGCTAAACTAAAAATAAATGACTGCGTTAAATGTGAGAAATGTGAGTTGAGTTGAGAGTTGAGTTGCACTTCAAATGTCTGAGGACACTTAAAATTCTTGGGACAATCAGGAAGTCGACGCTCTGTGGTTCGTGAGAAAAGCACTCGATGAAAATGTCAAGAGTTTAGAGGCGAGTTTGAGACACCGTTTCGTCAACACCGACTTTACGCTGTTTTTACCCCGTGTATTTGAACTTTTTAACAGTTTTTCTCCCCCTATTCCAGATGTATTATTGTAATTATAAAGCCTATTACTGTCCGAGAACCAGGAAGTGCACTATTAGCATGCCAGTTGTTGTTGACAGAACTCTGGAAAATGGTTTTTACTGCATGCAGACGCAGGGGTGGGTTAAGAGTCTTGCCCAAGGACTCAAGGACAGCCACTTTTTGCAACTACTACATCAACAGCTAGAAGTCCACTACTACTACTACTCCTCCTCCCATAGTGTACTAAATTTTACTGCCAACCTTTAGATCAGTGGACAAACGTTCTAACAGGAGGTGCACTGTTAGCATGCTGGTCGTTGTTTGCATTACCATGACGACAACTATAAGAACTTTGTACCAATAGTAGCAAATAGTTCTGTTTTCCATGTTTTTGAGACAGTAAAAAACAGGACTAACCAGGACTAAACCAGGACTAAACCAGGACTAAACAAGGACTTAACCAGTAAGCAAATCCGGTCTTACAAGGACTTTAAAATTCCCAACTGGAATCCAAGAAGTTGAGGTAGTGTTCGACCGCGTCCAAGAATCACAGGCCTGAAGGTTTTCTGGCTCGGAATCTTGGCGTTTCATCGTTTCGTGGACAAAATTCCCAAAAACGGTTATTTAAAGTTTATCAAAACAGGATCCGCTCTTAGTGCGGGAGAAACATGTTGAGATCGGCTTTCACCTTCAGACTCAAGCTGCATATTTTGGAAGATTTGAGTCGGGAAAAAGTGAGTGTTGACAGCGAACGTATAATGTTCCTTAGCTCAGAACAATGGACTCCGAGTTTATCCTGCAATTTTCCATTTAGTTCTGTTTGTTTTTAGTAACTCCGAGACAACGTGCGCTCAGTTTTAATGTTTATATTAAAGGGAATTTATATTATGATATTTTCTGATGTGATTTAATGTTTTTACCGCCTCAAAAACAGACCTGGAGTTGTGTTTTTATTTTCATTCACACGTTTAACACACAAACCCTGCACATTTAGACTTATTATTATTATTACGGCGCATTTAGAAAATAACAGCACGTGGCCAAGTTACAGGTCACATCTATGGTCCGCTCAAGTTTTTTAAAGGTTTGAATTGGATTTAAATTTCTAATACTGCCACATACTACAAGATTACTACTTCTAGACAACTACTACTACTCCCAGGATGTATGAGATTTAAGTTTTTTAAAACAATAAAACACCTATAACTAAATTTGTGATTTCACAGATTAAAGTGATGATGTCGTTGGGTCTAAGCCAAGTCCAACCAGGTTCTAAACTACAGTAAGTAAGACATGAAAATTAGAGATGTCCGATCAAGATTTTTCGGCTTTTTTAAGTAGTGCTCTTACTGATACCGATACTTTTTTTTTGTTTTTATAGCTCCGGTAGCTCCGTCTCTGTAATGTGTCATGAAGGAAGTTCGTACCTTAGCTCTAAAAAGTCCATTAGACGACAAAAGCCGATGTTTTCCACGACAGACAGCGGTCGATCGTCTAAAACGCTGAATTCAACAATCCTCTGTGTTATTTTCCTGGACTTGTCACCATTTCCATGTAGCTTTCCTGTTCTTTGAAATGCCTTGCACTTGTAAATCTCAAACTCGTTTCCTTAGAGTAATGAAGCGTAATGGCCAGGCTCGTCCAAACTAGAGACGTCCCGATCAAGATTTTTTGGCCGATCCGATCCAGTTTTTTAAGGCGTGCTCTTTCTGATCCGATACTTTTTTGTGTAGTGTCATGAAGAAAGTTTGTCCCTTGGCTCCAAAAAGTCTCTATTTTCTACGACAGACGGCGGTTGGTCGTCTAAAGCGATGAATTCGACAATCCTCTGTGTTGTTTTCTTGGACTTTTTGCCATTTCGCAGCTTTTCTCTTCTTTGAAACGCCTCCTCCAGAGTTTGCTGCTGTGGCTTTGCCGTTTTGTGCTTGTAAATCTCAAACTCATCTGGATGATTCTTTTGTAAGTGAATCAAATTGGTGGTGTTAAAGTGGCTCTGCTGGTTCCTCCAGGAGAAACAGCATTTGCGTCGCTGTTTGACTCTCGTTTTGTTGTAGTGAAAAGTCCCACACAGCGACATGGCAGCGTTTTGATTTACAGCTGCCGTAAAGCGCCTCAATGCTGCAGAAACATGTGAAACTGGATCAGTCCGATCACGTGACTCAATCCAATACTGTCCGATACTCATAAAAGAGCCGGATCGGGAGAAGATACTGAATATCGAATAAGATAAGATATCCTTTATTTGTCCCACAATGGGGAAATTTCAGTGTTGCAACGCACAGTTAAGAGAACAGCAAGAAAACAGTAGCAGCAATAGAAGTACAGAATTACTTAAAAATAGACAAACTCTATAAAGATGGATAAAGATAAGGATTATAAAACTATATATACAATAAACTGCTCTTAGTGATCACAGTGCAGTTTAGACTGAACCCAGTGGCTACAGTTTGTACAGTGCTATAAATAATGTTGTATCTTTAAAGTGGCTACAGTGTCTTACAGTAAATAAATACATTCGTAATGGGTAAAGTGACTGCTGGACACCTTATGTATTGCACATGGTCCCAGTATTGCACAGGCAGCAGAGTTAGCAGTGTTCATTGTAAAACTGAATCAGGACGTCTCTAATGAACATAACCCAAACGTAGCCAAACAGAAGTACGAGCTGATAATCCGTGCGTCTGTGTCCTCCACACTCTTGTGACGGTCTGTTCACCTGAGTAAGACGGACGTCACTCGGCTGCAGATGGTCCAGAACTCTGCTGCGAGGCTTCTGACCCGCACCAGCAGGACGGCGCATATCGCTCCCATCCTAAAATCCCTACACCGGCTCCCCGTTCTTTTCCATGTCCACTTTAAGATCCCGGTGCTGAACTTTAGGGCCCTACACGGTCACACTCCTGCTTAGTACTTCTCAGACCTGATAAAGCCGCACGGACGAGTTTTAAAACGCGAGTTGACTGATCTTTTCAAGCCGTCTCCCCTAAGAAAGCGATTAAAAACGTTTCTCTGTATGTATCTGATGCTGTTTTTTTTATCTTTTTTGACCGAAGCTTTTCTCAGCCTTCGTGGAAACCTCTTTATTTTACGCTGACAGACCCAGAAATAACAAAGATATTCACTTTTTTAAACACTTTACAATTGCTTTTGGCTTTACAGCGGCTTTAATCAAATGCGACGCGATTCATTATCTATTTCTCATAAGTTTTTCTACGTAATATAATATAGTTTTAGTGTTTGGAAAGAAAGAGTTTGGAAGAGGAGGAAAATAAATCATCAAAACTTCATCATGAAAAAAGGAAAAGTTTGGCAGTTTTGCTCCCCTAACACTCTATATTAAGAGTAGACAGGCTGTATTATAAAATATAAAACAGCCTGAAAAAATTCTGTTCTCACTGAAGTAAAATGCTGAGCTGTGAATCACTGAACCAAATGAACTAAAACTCTTCACATGAACTATAACCATCTCACTGGATCTCATCTACAGCCTGCCACGGCTCTCATATTTACAATATTTCTAGCGACCGCAAAAACGAGACCCGTGCTATAGACTAAACCAGGACTAAACCAGGTCTAAAACAGGAGAAGTCGCCTCCTCTGGACCCTCCACAGGGAACACAAATACATTTATTTTGCAACAGATCAGGGGTCACTGACGGACCTGTGTCGATAACGCACGTGTCCCTCCATGTGCTCTGTGGTCATTTATATTTTGGTCCAAAGAAAAACTGTTATCGCTGCGTCCTCCTCAGATGCAGCAGAAAACAGCTCCATAGGGATTTACAGCTGAAATATTCTAACAGAGGACGGTTTTATCTTTCACTCACTCTTTATTTTACATTGACAGACCCAGAAATGATTAAGATATTCACTTTTTAATACTTCAGAATCGCTTTTGGCGTTACAGCGGCTTTAATCAAATGCGACGCGACTCACGATATACGTGATCTATTTCTCAGACTGTCTCATAAGTTTTTCTACATAATATAATATAATTTTAGTGTCCAGAAAGAGTTTGGAAGAGGAGGAAAAGAAATCATCAAAACTTCATCATGAAAAAAGGAAAAGTCTGATAGTTTGCTCCCCTACAGTCTGATTTAAGAGTACGCTGGCTGAAAAATGAAATATAAAATAGTCAGAGAAAGCTCTGTACAGTATTTTTCGGACTATACGGGGTGGTTCCTGCGTCTTATACTCAGGTGCGACTTATATATTAAATTTTTCACACTGACAGTCCATAGACCAAATATATGAATCGTATATATGGATCAAAAATTAAAAAAGAAATTATTATCCGTTTTTTCATTTTGGTTTTATAGACAAATAATAAAGAAAAGGGTTGTTTTTTTTTTCATTTTCTTATTTTTGGTTCTATATTGAAAAACAAATGAACGAATGACACATGGATTCTTCTCTATTCGGCTGTTTTTTTATTATTATAACTTCTATAACTCGCCTTTTAAGATGAAATGTTGGTTCTTGGACTTCAAAAAGTGCAACTTCTACATTTTCTACATTTTCTCTTCTTCATTGTGCATTTTTTGGCTGGTGCGACTTATAGTCCGAAAAATACTGTACTTATTTTCAATGAAGTAAAATTCTGTGAATCATTAAACCAACACTTCACATGAATTATAACTGTACAGTAGTTGTACTGTAATGTGTGTAATGTTTTATTACTATCGCAGTGTTATTATATTAAACTCATTATCAGAAAAAATTACATACTTTTTTTTTGTGTCTTAAAATGTGATGTCCTGGACCTCTGCTTGAGATTTTTAACTGGACCTTCTCAAAATGTAGTTGAATATCCTGTAATAAATGTATTTCCCAGTGAATCCGTCATCGATCAGACAACCTGAGTGAATAAGAATGTCAGATTTCACTGTTTTTGGTCGTATAGTGAATAAACTCTGACACCGTGACGTCCCTAACTAACCTTTCCCGTCCCTTTGTCCCGTCCTCTTTAATCCGGCGCTCGTTGTGGTGCCAGATTGCGCCTCCCGCGTCCTCCGTCCTCCTAACTCCATTACCTGTGATGTATTGTTGTTTTGGCTCTATCTTCTCCCCGTTTCCTTTGCCCTTCCCAAAATGGCCGCCCCGGGGCTGCACATAAATCACCCAATTATGAGCTGGGAGCGGCGCCTCTGTGCACTCGGACGCCCTAATCCAATCGGCTTTTGGCACGAGGTCACGGAGGCTGCGACACCGGGTTTGGGGAAGAACTGATGTTTACACGATTCAGGGTTTAACGTTCAGGGTCCATCACGTTTGGCTCATGAAAATGTTATTGATTTGCTTTAAATGTGTCTGTAACAATTGTCTTTACACGTCTACTACTACTACTACTACTACTACTACTACTACTACTACTACTACTACTACTACTACTACTACTACTACTACTACTACAACACCAAAAACTAGACAACTACTAGTACTTCTAAAAATGACAATTTACTACTACTACTACTATTAAGATGAGCACTACTACAAAAATGACTGTTACTACTTAAATTACTCTTACTCCTACGACCATCTGTACTAGATTTAAGTTACTACTGCTAACTACTACTACTACAAATATTAGATTACTGCTATTACTATGCATACTACAAGAGGAGTACTACAAGAATTACTACTACTACTTAACGTATTTGAACTCCTACTACTACCACTACTAGATTTAAATTACTACTGCAAATTAGTACTACTACTGTTACTACTAGTACTACTACAACTAGACTGTACTAGATTTAAATTACTACTAAATTACTAATACTACCACATACTACAAGTTGAGTACTTCTACTTCTGGACAACTACCATCAGTCCCACAGTGTACTAGATTTATTTACTACTACTAGAAAAATTTGATTACAGCTACAACTATGGAAATTACTACTAGCACTACTATAAACTTCTACTACTATTATTACTACTACAAAATTGCAATAAACTACTACAAGAGTACTATTACAGCTACTACTGCCAGTACTATTTAAATTACTCCTAGTACTGCAGGATGAGTACTTCTGCCCCTGTAGTAGTGCAGTTCCTCCTGTGTTGGTCCCTCAGGTCTCAGTTTAATCTGGACCATACGGCGGCTCTGAGGGGCTGAGCTCAGCCTAATGACCCCAGGAGGAGAGGCCAGAGCTGGGGAGACGCCACACTCGCCCCGGGGCAGGAACAGAGACAGAGGCACAGAGGCACAGAGGCTGCCCCCGGACCCGACACCCGACACCCGCCCCGCCAACAGACCTGACACCCGACCCGCCAACAGACCCGACACCCGACCCGCCAACAGACCCGACTCCCGACCCGCCAACAGACCCGACACCCGACCCGCCAACAGACCCGACACCCGACCCGACACCTGACCCGCCAACGGACCCGACACCCGCCCCGCCAACGGACCCGACACCCGCCCCGCCAACGGACCCGACACCCGCCCCGCCAACGGACCCGACACCCGCCCCGCCAACGGACCCGACACCCGCCCCGCCAACAGACCCGACACCCGACCCGCCAACAGACCCGACACCCGACCCGCCCCTGGACCCGACACCCGACCCGCCAACAGACCCGACACCCGAACAGGAACAGACTATAGCCGTGATTCTCAAACTGTGGTACACGGGCTGGTCTGAATATTTGTTTTATTTAGAGACAGAGACTGAAGGTGGAACTAATGGAACTAATCTGTTTTTTTCCATTACAGGTGCTTAATTTTGGTTTAGTCTCAGTTTAGCCCTGGTTTAGTTCTGGTTTAGTCCTGTTTCAGTCCTGGTTTTGTCCTGGTTTTGTCCTGGGTTTGTTCTGGTTTAGTTCTGGTTTAGTTCTAGTTGATTTTATCCTGATTTATTCCTGGTTTGACCCTGGTTTAGTCCTGTTTCAGTCCTGGTTTGACCCTGGTTTAGTCCTGGTTCAGTCCGTGTTTAGCCTCGGTTTAGCCCTGGTTTAGTCCTGGTTTAGACTCAGTTTAGTTCAGGTTTAGCTTTGGTTTAGTTGTTGGTTTAGTTGTTGGTTTAGCCCCAGTTCAGTCCTGGGTCCGACCTGGTTTAGTCTTGGTTTAGTCCGGGTTCAGCCTTGGTTTAGTCCTAGTTTAGTCCCGGTTTAGACCTCTTTAAGACCTGGTTTAAGATCTGGTTTAGTCCTGGTTTGGTCCTGTTTTGGCCTTGGTTTAGTCCTGGTTTAGATCCGGTTTTAGCCTTGGTTTAGTCCTAGTTAAGATCCGGGTTTAGCCCTGGTTTAGTCCTGGTTCAGTTCTAGTTTAATTCTTTATTTACTTTGCCCTTGTTTACTTACTGTTTTCCAATTTTCTTAACTTTGTGCCGTCATTTAAAAAAAAAATTTATAGCACACACAAACACAACAAGTCTTTTTTTAAACATATTTACAAAAAAGTTCCACAGTACGGCATTATATAGATCTATGACCACGGACAACAACAACAATGCTTTTTTACATTCTTTCTTCAACTAACTAGAAATGAACTTGAATTCAAGCCCCAAAACAAAAAACTGAAATTTTACCTTCAGTTCGGCTTCTTTTGTCGTACCTCCATCACTTTTATTTTACACTTTTTCCCCTTTTTTCCCTACACTTTTTCACCCCTTTCTCCGCCGTGGCAACCGCAGCTTCAACCCAAACAAGAAAAATGGAAAAATTAGGGAAGGCGTTTTGCGAAAGGGTCTGAAAAACATGACAAAATCAAACCGCAGCTTCTTCTGACACTTGTGTATTTTTGCTAATCTACTCCAGACGGGCTAATGGCTTCCAAACGACACAAAGTCCCGTTTCCAACAATTATCGTATTAAAAAGTGTTAATTTTACTTTAAAATGCTCCGAGATGAAAAACGCACCGCTGCATTTTACTGGCAGCACAATTATCTCAAACGTGTGAATAATTAGAGCGTTTTTGTGTTTTTTTTGGTGATTTCTTCTGTGTTCTGACGTCGTTCCTTCGTCAAAAACACGTCTGAAGAGGTTTTACAGTCGTCTTTGCGAGTTTGAGTAATCTAGAGATCTTCAGAAGGGCAATCCAATGACCGGGATCATTTTTAAGTAGAATAAACGTTTATATAATCAAGGAATTTGGCTTTAAAATCAGAATAACTCACGCACTTGCTTCGTCATGGTTCGCACAGGACTTTTTTAAAGCGGAATTCATTTTTATTCCGAATTAAATCATTTTTATTTAGAAGTAAACGTGGCAATTGTTTGTTTTTTTGTTTTTTTGTCGGCGAGTTTCCAGTTCTCACATACGGAGCGTGTCAAATGTCGTTAAACCCGAAGGCGTCCCGTCGTAATAATTCACAAACGTTATTATAAATGAACAGTGGTTTGTAAAGACAGAGCGGCAGGTGCTTCTGGGCCTCCCGGGCTTCCGTACAAAAGCCGACGTCCATCCATCATCCGCTATTGTCCAGGGAACGTCAGGACCATCAGGGACAACGCAAAAGGTGGAGTTTGTTTAGTGAAGATGGTTTAGAACTGGTTCAGCCCTGGTTCAGCCCTGGTTTAGTCCTGGTTTAGTCCCGGTTTAGCCCTGGTTTAGCCCTGGTTTAGCCCTGGTTTAGTCCTGGTTTAGTCCTGGTTAAGTCCCTGGTACAGTCCTGGTTTAGTCTTGGTTTAGTCCCTGGTTTAGTCCTGGTTTAGTCCTGGTTAAGTCCCTAATTTAGTCCTGGTTTAGTCCCTGGTTTAGTCCTGGTTTAGTCCCTGGTTTAGTCCTGGTTTAGTCCTGGTTTAGCCCCTGGTTTAGTCCTGGTTTAGTCCTGGTTTAGTCCTGGTTTAGTCCTGGTAAAATGAAATGTCCAGTTACAATAAACCAACTAATATGTGCAAAAAATATTTTAAACATTTTGTGAATTAATAATTCATAAATTCATCTGCCTGTAAAAATGCTCTGAAATGAATATAAAAATTTTGCCGTTTCATCCTCATCCTTAGTCCTGGTTTAGTCCTGGTACAGTCCTACTTCAGTCTTGGTTTAACCCTGGTTTAGTCCTGCTTTAGTCCCTGGTTTAGTCCTGGTTAAGTCCCTGGTACAGTCCTGGTTTAGTCCCTGGTTTAGTCCTGGTTTAGTCCTGGTTTAGTCCCTGGTACAGTCCTGGTTTAGTCCTGGTTTAGTCCCTGGTACAGTCCTGGTTTAGTCCTGGTTTAGTCCTGGTTTAGTCCCTGGTTTAGTCCTGATTTAGTCCTGGTTAAGTCCCTGGTACAGTCCTGGTTTAGTCCTGGTTTAGTCCCTGGTTTGGTCCTGGTTTAGTCCTGGTTTAGTCCCTAATACAGTCCTGGTTTAGTCCTGGTTGAGTCCCTGGTTTAGTCCTGGTTTAGTCCCTGGTACAGTCCTGGTTTAGTCCCTGGTCTAGTCCTGGTTTAGTCCTGGTTTAGTCCCTGGTACAGTCCTGGTTTAGTCCCTGGTATAGTCCTGGTTTAGTCCTGTTTTAGTCCTGGTTTAGTCCCTGGTACAGTCCTGGTCTAGCCCTGGTTTAGTCCTGTTTTAGTCCTGGTCTAACCCTGGTTTAGTCCTGTTTTAGTCCTGGTTTAGTCCTGGTTTAGTCCTGGTCCAGTCCTGGTCTAGTCCTGTTTTTGTCCTGGTTTAGTCCTGGTTTAATCCTGGTTTAGTCCTGGTTTAGTCCCTGGTACAGTCCTGGTCTAGCCCTGGTTTAGTCCTGTTTTAGTCCTGTTTTAGTCCTGGTCTAGCCCTGGTTTAGTCCTGGTTCAGTCCTGGTACAGTCCTGGTTTAGTCCCTGGTTTAGTCCTGGTTTAGTACTGGTTTAGTCCTGGTTTAGTACTGGTTTTCCTCTGGAGTTTGTGGTGCACATTTGGCCATGAGAACCATATGGAAACAGCAGGTCGCTCGTTCACAAAACACAAAACACAATCTGTCCCCGAAAAACGTTTAGATCCTTTTATCAGGACTACAGAGGAAATCTGCCAAAGAACTCCCTCTGGACCAGGACTGGACCAGGACTGAACCAGGACTAGACCAGGACTGAACCAGGACTAGACCAGGACTGAACCAGGACTAGACCAGGATTAAACCAGGACTAAAACAGGACTAAACCAGGACTAAACCAGTCCTAGACCAGGACTAAACCAGGAGTAGAACTGTCCTGGTTTAGTCCTGGTCTAGTCCTGGTTTAGTCCTGGTTTAGTCCTGGTTTAGTCCTGGTTTAGTCCCTGGTACAGTCCTGGTTTAGTCCTGGTTTAGTCCCTGGTACAGTCCTGGTTTAGTCCTGGTTTAGTCCTGGTTTAGTCCCTGGTTTAGTCCTGGTACAGTCCTGGTTTAGTCCTGGTTTAGTCCCTGGTACAGTCCTGGTTTAGTCCCTGGTTTAGTCCCTGGTTTAGTCCTGGTTTAGTCCCTGGTTTAGTCCTGGTTTAGTCCCTGGTACAGTCCTGGTTTAGTCCCTGGTTTAGTCCCTGGTTTAGTCCTGGTTTAGTCCCTGGTTTAGTCCTGGTTTAGTCCTGGTTTAGTCCTGGTTTTCCTCTGGAGTTTGTGGTGCACATTTGGCCATGAGAACCATATGGAAACAGCAGGTCGCTCATTCACAAAACACAAAACACAAAACACAATCTGTCCCCGAGAAACATTTAGATCCTTTTATCAGGACTACAGAGGAAACCTGCCAAAGAACTCCCTCTGGACCAGGACTGGACCAGGACTGAACCAGGACTAGACCAGGACTGAACCAGGACTAGACCAGGACTGAACCAGGACTAAACCAGGGCTAGACCAGGACTAGAACAGGACTAGACCAGGACTAAATCAAGGCTAAACCAGGACTAAACCAGGAGTAGAACTGTCCTGGTTTAGTCCTGGTCTAGTCCTGGTTTAGTCCTGGTTTAGTCCTGGTTTAGTCCTGGTTTAGTCCTGGTTTAGTCCTGGTTTAGTCCTGGTCTGTGGTCTATAATTGAGGAGGATTTGTGAGTATCAATAATTTCTGCAGAATCCTGAGTGCCTCGGCCCCACTGCAAATACATGACGGGAAACGGAGGGATTTGTTTTCTTTTTTTGGATGGAGAGAAAGAGAGGGAGGGAGGGAGGGAGGGAGAGGAGGAAAGGAAGAAAAAGAGGGGTGGATAGAGAAGAGATAGACAGACGGACGGACAGACAGACAGATAGATAGAAAAGCAGAAAATAACAGAAAAGAGGGGGGGAGAAAGAGAAGAGGTGGCTAGAGAAAAGATAGATAGAAAGATAGGTAGATAGAGAGGGAATGAGAGGGGAGAGAAAGAGAGAGGGAGAAAGGATAGAAAAGTGGAAGAAGGGAAAGAGACTGGGGAGAGAGATGGGTGGAGAGAAAGGAGGGAGAAATTTATAGAGGAAAGAGGAGAGGAGAAAGAGAAGAGAAGGATAGAAGGATAGATAGATAAAGAAGGGAGAGAGGCATAGAGAGAGATGAGGGGACAAAGGGGGCTGAAAAGGAGGAAAAAAGAGGGAGAGAAAGAGAGGAAGAGGATAGAAAAAAGAAAAGATAGAAGAGGGGACAAGGGAGTGATGAATAAAAAGAAAAAAAGGATAGAGAAACAGGAGACAGAGTGTTTAATACAACAGATGGACAGATGAAAGAAAGATAGACAGATGGATGGATAGATATGAGAGGAGGTAAAGGAGAGAGAGATAAAGGGAAGTTAGAGATGGAGAGAGAGACAGAAAGAAAAAAACAAAAAAGAGGAGAGAGACAGAGTGTTTAATAAATAGAGTATAGGGATAGACAGATGATGGATAGAAAACAGGAGAGGGAGGAGAGGGAAAGAGCGACAGAATAAAACAAGAGATGGAGAGCGACAGAATGAAAAAACAAAACGAGGAGAGAGACAGAGCGTTTAATAGAGCACACGGAGAGATAGAGAGATAGAGCGAGAGAAGAGAGTAGAGCGGGAAGGAGAGAGAGAGAGAGAGAAGGGAGAGAGATGAAAAGAAAGAGGGAGTAAAGAAGGAAAGAGAGGAGGTAGAGAAGGAAGAGAGAAGGAGAGACAGAAAGAGAGAAGGAGAGACGGTAAAAGAGAAGGCGAGACGGAAAGAGAGAAGGAGGAGAGATGGAAAAAAGAAGGAAGCGAGATGGAAAGAGATAAAGAAGAGAGACAAAAAGAGAGGAGAGAAGGTAAAAGAGAAGGAGACGGAAAGAGAAGGAAGAGAGATGGAAAGAGAGAAAGAAGAGAGACAAAAAGAGAGAAGGAAGAGAGACAGAAAAAAAGAAGGGAGATGAAAGAGAGAAAGAAGAGAGACAGAAAGAGAAAGAAAAGAGATGGAAAGAGAGAAAGAAGAGGGATGGAAAGAGAGAAGGAAGAGAGACAGAAAGAAAGAAAGAAAGAAAGAAGGAGGAGGCAGAAACAGAAAGAAAGAAAGAAAGAAAGGAGTAGAGGCAGAAAGAGAGACAGAAAAAGAGAGACAGAAAAAGAGAGAGAAAAGAGAAGCTCTCCTCTGACAGAAGGAGGAGGTAGAGACAGAATAAAAAAGAGGAGAGTATTTAATAGAGTAAATGATAGAAAGATGGACAGATCGGAGACAGGAGAGAGCAGGGGAGAAAGAGAGACAGAATAAAAGGAGGAGAGAGACAGAATAAAAGGAGGAGAGAGACAGAATAAAAAGAGGAGAGAGACAGAATAAAAAGAGGAGAGAGACAGAATAAAAAGAGGAGAGAGACAGAGTAAAAGGAGGAGAGAGACAGAGCGCAGAACAGAGCAGGTTTTTCTTCTTCTGCTGAACTTTGCAGTTCTCCCCCAGGGCGACATTATTGAAAACCATTTCCTCCAAATGAGACTCTGCTCCAGACCAGCTTCATTAACATACACACAACTATACACACACACACACACATTTATACACACACACACACACACACACAACTATACACACATTTATACACACACACACACACACATTTATACACACACACACAACTATACACACACATTTATACACACACACACAACTATACACACACATTTATACACACACACACAACTATACACACACATTTATACACACACACACACAACTATACACACACACACAATTATATACACACACACACACAACTATACACACACACATTTATACACACACACACAACTATACACACACATTTATACACACACACACACACACACACACACACACACACACAACTATACACACACACACACACACACAACTATACACACACATTTATACACACACACACACAACTATACACACACATTTATACACACACACACACAACTATACACACACATTTATACACACACACACACACACAACTATACACACACATTTATACACACACACAACTATACACACACATTTATACACACACACAACTATACACACACACAACTATACACACACACACACATTTATACACACACAACTATACACACACACACACACATTTATACACACACACACACACACACACACACACAACTATACACACACATTTATACACACACACACAATTATATACACACACACACACACAACTATACACACACATTTATACACACACACACACACAACTATACACAATATTTTTCACTAAAATGTATTCGTTGCATTCTTGTTATAATTATATTTCATACAATTTTGTTCACGTGAAGGTGGAGCTGACAATATTATTAGAAGTGATTATTGATAAATCGCTTTTGTTTTATTATCGGGATAAATATCGAATCGTGACCTGTATCGTATCGTCAGACTCGAGGCACAGCACAGCCCTCACACACACACACACACACACACACACACACACACACACACACGGCTGTTACTATGACACAGGTCCAGACACACAACAGGAAGTCTGCAGGTTTTGGTTCATATTTTCTGTTTTGCTTCATCAGAGAATGAAGCCTCAATAAAACGATCGTGATTTTTTTTCCCCCACAGCCCAAACCCCAAACTCCGGAGCCCGACCTGGTCTGAGCGGCGAACTGTCGGTCCAGGTCGTCGTGGTGATGAGACGGGCGGAGCTCGGCGGGTCTCGGCGCCATCTGCAAAACACAAACAGGACAGAAACATTCACGTAAATCCGGAGGAGAGAAAAGCTCAGACGTGTTTCTCTCCACAGACGCACGAAGGTTTTCCTCTGTGCCATTTCACAAACTAAACATTCCTGTAGCACTGAAGCTAAATCTACGTCGTTTGTTTAGGAGCTCCACCTATGGCTCCGCCCACACCTCAACGCTGCAACGTGATTGGTCCGTTCATCACCTGTCAAAATGGATTCTCGTGAGTTTGTGAATTGTCATGAGAATCGTTTTTTTCTCTGTGCGGGAGCGACAAAACACCCGCCGGAAATAAACAAAACGAGACGGCTGCACATTTCGTTCGTTATCAGGAAGTGCACATAGGCATCCTAGTTGTTAGCTTTGTCGTGGCTGCGAAACTCTGCTCTGGTTTAGTCCTGGTTTAGTCTCATTTGAGTCCAGGTTCAGTCCCTGGTGATGAATAAGTCCTGGTTTAGTCCCTGTTTAGTCCTAGTTTAGTCCTGATTTAGACCTTTTTTAGTCCTTGGTTTCATCCTGATTTAGTCCCAGTTTAATCCCTGATTTAGTCCCTAGTTTAGTCCTGGTTTTGTCCCTGATTTAGTCCCAGTTTAGGCCTGGTTTAGTCCTGGTTTAGTCCTGGTTTAGTCCTGGTTCAGTTCGTGTTTAGTCCTGATTTAGTCCCAGTTTAGTCCTGGTGTAGTCCTGGTTTAGGCCTGGTTTAGTCCTGGTTTAGTCCTGGTTCAGTTCTTGTTTAGTCCTGATTTAGTCCCAGTTTAGTCCTGGTTTAGTCCTGGTGTAGTCCTGGTTTAGGCCTGGTTTAGTCCTGGTTTAGTCCTTGTTCAGTTCTTGTTTAGTCCTGATTTAGTCCCAGTTTAGTCCTGATTTAGGCCTGGTTTAGTCCCTAGTTTTGTCCTGGTTTAGTCCTGGTTTATGTCTAATTATAAACCATTTATTGTCCAAGACTTAGGGAGTGCTCAGTTAGCATGCTAGTGAATGGTTGTGAAAAGCTTTTACAAACGGTGAAACATCACTGTGAATTATTCGGACTATTTTAAATGCATAAAAGAAGAAAAACTTTGGTGGAGCACCTTTAAAATAAAATAAAATAAAATAAATAAAAATAAATGAATAAAAAGAAGAATAAAATAAATAAAAAATAAATAAAATAAAATAATAAATACATTAAAACATAAATAAAAATAAGTAAATAAACAAATAATAATAATAATACATAAATAAATAAATAAAATGATAAATAAAATAAAAAATAAATAAAACTCCTCCTGTTCCTCCGTGGAGCCGCACTGGTCCTGTAAGTTAGGGGCCGTAATCTTTTAGGCTCCGGTGTAAAGAGTGAAATATGGGCCCTTTTAACTAAATGAAGCCTGACGTCAGAACAGAGGAGCCTATATACAGTAAATGTAATAAGAGCAGAGCCAATTTATCACCGCTTTATACAACCCGCAGTCCACAAACTATACACTTTTCTGGATCATAATGGAAACGTCTGATTTTAAAGCTCTTATATGACGCAAAAATGGACTCTCGTCGTGTTATAATGTCGTTTCCTCCTCGAAAACAGACCTGAAGTTGTGTTTTATTTTATTACACTGCAAATTCCTCTGATCTGGCCATGATTTTACTACTTATAGCATATTATTCATCTTGTTTTCAGGTTTATTATCGACTCTATTATCGAGGAAGTTTATTTTAGGAGAACTTGTCAAGTAAAATGATCTTCCTGCACGGACAGATCATGTCACCACTTTTAAGTCTTTTTCGGATAGATTCAGTCCTGGTTTAGTCCTGGTTTAGTCCCCGGTTTAGTCCCTGGTTTAGTCCCAGTTTAGTTCCGGTTTAGTCCCTGGTTTAGTCCCTGGTTTAGTCCCTGGTTTAGTCCAGGTTTAGTCCCTGGTTTAGTCCCTGGTTTAGTCCCTGGTTTAGTCCCGGTTTAGTCCCTGGTTTAGTCCCTGGTTTAGTCCCTGGTTTAGTCCCGGTTTAGTCCCAGTTTAGTCCCAGTTTAGATCCAGTTTAGTCTGAGTTTAGTCGTGGGTTAGTCCTGGATTAGTTCAGGTTTAGTCCCTGATTTAGTCCCAGTTTAGTCCCAGTTTAGTCCCAGTTTAGTCCTGGTTTAGTCCTGCCTTGGTCCCTGATTTTGTCCTGGTTTAGTCCCTGGTTTAGCCCCGATTTAGTCCTGGTTTACTCCCGGTTTAGTCCCTGGTTTAGTCACTGGTTTAGTCCCGGTTTAGTCCTGGTTTAGTCCCTGGTTTAGTCCTGGTTTACTCCCGGTTTAGTCCCTGGTTTAGTCACTGGTTTACTCCCGGTTTAGTCCCAGTTTAGTCCTGGGTTAGTCCTGGATTAGTTCAGGTTTAGTCCCTGGTTTAGTCCCCGGTTTAGTCCCTGGTTTACTCCCAGTTTAGTCCTGGTTTAGTTCTGGTTTAGTTCTGATTTAGATCTGTCTTAGTCCTGCTTTAGTCCCCAGTTTAGTCCCAGTTTAGTCCTGATTTAGTTCTGGTTTAGATCTGTTTTAGTCCTGCTTTAGTCCCCAGTTTAGTCCAGGTTTAGTCCCTGGTTTAGTCCCTGGTTTAGTCCCTGGTTTAGTCCCGGTTTAGTCCCTGGTTTAGTCCCTGGTTTAGTCCCTGGTTTAGTCCCGGTTTAGTCCCAGTTTAGTCCCAGTTTAGATCCAGTTTAGTCTGAGTTTAGTCGTGGGTTAGTCCTGGATTAGTTCAGGTTTAGTCCCTGATTTAGTCCCAGTTTAGTCCCAGTTTAGTCCCAGTTTAGTCCTGGTTTAGTCCTGTCTTGGTCCCTGATTTTGTCCTGGTTTAGTCCCTGGTTTAGCCCCGATTTAGTCCTGGTTTAGTCCCGGTTTAGTCCCGGTTTAGTCACAGTTTAGTCCCCGGTTTAGTCCCTGGTTTAGTCACTGGTTTAGTCCTGGTTTAGTCCTGGTTGAGTCCTGGTTTAGTCCCGGTTTAGTCCCTGGTTTAGTCCCTGGTTTCGTCCCGGTTTAGTCCCAGTTTAGTCCTGGGTTAGTCCTGGATTAGTCCTGGATTAGTTCAGGTTTAGTCCCTGGTTTAGTCCCTGGTTTGGTCCCTGGTTTAGTCCCAGTTTAGTCCCAGTTTAGTCCTGGTTTAGTCCTGGTTTAATCCTACCTTGGTCCCTAATTTTGTCCCAGTTTAGTCCCAGTTTAGTCCTGGTTTAGACCTGTTTTAGTCCTGCTTTAGTCCCTGCTGATCAGTTTTATCGTTCCAAATTCCTGACACTTAAACCGTTCTTCTCAGTAAACTTCAGAAACGTCGCACTTTAAATATCAAAATCACGGCAGACATTTTGAGGACTGTATTTAGCGGCGCTGCTCAAAGAGTGGTGTCTGTA
The DNA here is from genome assembly GCA_034769755.1 of Odontamblyopus lacepedii. Taxonomy (NCBI): domain Eukaryota; kingdom Metazoa; phylum Chordata; class Actinopteri; order Gobiiformes; family Gobiidae; genus Odontamblyopus; species Odontamblyopus lacepedii. Next base: position 4,020,570 of record CM068366.1, read on the forward strand.
ACAGAAGGACGTGCGAGCTCAGAAGAGCCTCATTCGAGTCATTAAAGCCAAAATGAGAAAGTGAAATTGAGTTCTGAAGTGTTAAACGAGTGTGTAAACATGGAGACTCGGGTTGAGGGGCACTCACATCGGAAAAGAGGAGTTAAATTTACGAAGAAATGTGAATAAATTGTGCAAATTTTTTACTTTGACATGTTTAAAAGAGTCACTATTTTACTTAAAAATCCTAAATTACACAAAATTTGACTAAAAACATTTGACTCGTGTTTTTAAACGCCATAAACTCCAAACCAGGTTTAAACCAGATCTAAACAAGACCTAAACCACATCTAAACCAGGTCTAAAAGCAGGTCTAAAAGCAGGTCTAAACCAGGCCTAAAAGCAGGTCTAAAGCAGGTCTAAACCAGGTCTAAACCAGGCCTAAAAGCAGGTCTAAACCAGGTCTAAACCAGGTCTAAACCAGGCCTAAAAGCAGGTCTAAACCAGATCTAAACAAGACCTAAACCACATCTAAACCAGGTCTAAAACCAGGTCTAAACCAGGCCTAAAAGCAGGTCTAAACCAGATCTAAACAAGACCTAAACCACATCTAAACCAGGTCTAAAAGCAGGTCTAAACCAGGTCTAAACCAGGTCTAAACCAGGCCTAAAAGCAGGTCTAAACCAGATCTAAACAAGACCTAAACCACATCTAAACCAGGTCTAAAAGCAGGTCTAAACCAGGCCTAAAAGCAGGTCTAAAGCAGGTCTAAACCAGGTCTAAACCAGGCCTAAAAACAGGTCTAAACCAGGTCTAAACCAGGTCTAAACCAGGTCTAAACCAGGCCTAAAAGCAGGTCTAAACCAGGTCTAAACCAGGCCTAAAAGCAGGTCTAAAGCAGGTCTAAAGCAGGTCTAAACCAGGCCTAAAAGGAGGTCTAAAGCAGGTCTAAACCAGGTCTAAACAAGACCTAAACCAGGCCTAAAAGCAGGTCTAAACCAGGTCTAAACCAGGTCTAAACCAGGCCTAAAAGCAGGTCTAAACCAGGTCTAAACCAGGTCTAAATCAGGTCTAAACCAGGTCTAAACCAGGTCTAAACCAGGTCTAAACAAGACCTAAACCAGGCCTAAACCAGGTCTAAACAAGACCTAAACCAGGCCTAAAAGCAGGTCTAAACCAGGTCTAAACCAGGTCTAAATCAGGCCTAAACCAGGCCTAAAAGCAGGTCTAAACAAAGTCAAAACCAGGTCTAAACCAGGTCTAAGCCAGGTCTAAACAAAGTTGAAATCAGGTCTAAAACAATGCAAAATTTAACTCCTGTGAGCTTTAAGTCATGTAATAATCCTCAAAAACAGATCTGAAGTTGTGTTTTGTTTCATTCACACATAATTTGAGTAACCCTGGTTTGCTCTGTTCCACCTTGTGATGTCATGAAGTGGCAGTTTTCAAGTGAACAGCTCCTTTTTACCTTTAGCTCAGTATAAATCGGCAATTCCAGATCTAAAATCATCCAAATGATTCTAGTGAAAGTGTGTGGAGTTCAAAAACACAGTGGAGCACTTTTTTAACAATCCAGGTCTATGGATACAAGCAGGTAACGGCACCGGGCCACGTTACAGGCCAGATCTGCGGAGAGGCGACCCAACTCGCAGCAAGAATACACCTTTTAACGTTTATATCTGTAGTAAATCCAAATGTAGGCACAATTTTCACTTACAAAACACATTTTTCTGATACTTTATAAACGATTTCAACAAAATAAAGGCATTTTCTTGTCATTTAGAGGAGCTTTGGCCTATTCTACATCACAGTTGCTCGGTCGAAATAAACTTTGAAACCTAAAAAATGGCCAAACTGGAGAAAGAAAGCGTAAAACGTGTCGTCCAAACTGTCGTAGGCGCTTTAAGACAGTGGAATCTGACAGAGCCGACCCCGTACGCAGTAAAACGGGACAAAGACCAGCATGCATTTCCAATTACGTGCAATTTGGGGCCCCGTTTCTGGCTCCTCGCGAACACGCCGGGCTCCGTAATCACCAGGGAAGTCTCAGTCATCTCCAACTGTACGCGGCGGCTATAGGAACCCGTAAACAAAAGCCCTATAGTGTCACCCAACGCCAGCGAGCGCACGTAAACACAATCAGAATTTCAAATACGCCGCGTTTGAAGTCGTCTCAACGTAAATAGAAAGTCAGTGGGTGAAGAATGGGCTCGTAAAATCGTAGTTTGAGGCGAAGAAATTTGGATTTTGACTCGTAATTCAATACAGGACTGGAAATGTGGACAAAACAAAGCGTTTAGTACGACCGTATATGACAAAAACATCAATCGCCAGCTTCTTTATTATGTATTTTTATGTTATTGCTTTGTCCGGAATGTTTCGCAGTGTGGCTTTAAAGCTTTCTATCGCCATGGAGACCAAACCAAGTTACAGGTCAGATCTGTGGAGAGGCGAACCAAACATGACCCAAACCTGGACTAAACCTGGACTAAACCTGGACCAAAGATGAACTAAACCTGGACTAAACATGAACCAAACATGAACCAAACATGAACCAAATCTGGACTAAACATGAACCAAACATGAACCAAATCTGGACGAAACCGGGACTAAACCTGGACTAAACCTGGACCAAAGATGAACTAAGCCTGGACTAAACATGAACCAAACATGAACCAAAACTGGACTAAACCGGGACTAAACATGAACCAAATCTGGACTAAACCTGGACTAAACCTGGACTAAACATGAACCAAACATGAACCAAATCTGGACTAAACATGAACCAAACATGAACCAAATCTGGACTAAACATGAACCAAACATGAACCAAATCTGGACTAAACATGAACCAAACATGAACCAAATCTGGACTAAACATGAACCAAACATGAACCAAATCTGGACTAAACCTGGACTAAACCTGGACTAAACCTTAACCAAACATGCAGTAAACCTGGACTAAACTTGGACTAAACATGAACCAAATCTGGAATAAACATGAACCAAACGTGGACTAAACGTGGACTAAACCTGGACCAAAGATGAACTAAACATGAACCAAACCTGGACCAAATCTTGATCAAGCCCAGACCAAACCTGGACTAAACCTGGACCAAACCTGTCCCAAACGCTCAGACTGATCACAAGCTGCTAAAACTGCGCTCTTTTAATCCATTTTGTATTTTTCAGATGATTTAAAAAATGTGTTTGCTGCTGTGTTTGCATGAATCGTGTCTCCGTGGTAACCGCTTCACATCCCGCCCATAGACATACATGTAGAACCCCCCAGCAGAAGTCTACGGCGTGTTTTTTCCCTCTATTCGGCGAGCCAACAGACCAGTGCGTCGCAAACACACGGCCGTGTCTTTAGATTAGGATCTGCAGCGGCCGACCTCATTTTGAGCCATATTAACTCCTTTATGGCTTATCTATGCTAATATTGTGGTAGCATGTGTAGCTAGCTGACGTTTTTAATAACACGGCTGCCTGCGAATGCTTTTCCTTTTCTTTTTGGATTGAAAAATTATGCCAAAAGAGTCCCATTATGAGCTAAAATGAGGCATTGCGAAAGGCCCAGGCGGGGGTCCTTTGTGAGCAGTGTGATGCGTCATTGGACAACACAAAAACAACAACGATCGGACAAAATGGAGCCTTTGCCCACTGATTGTATTAACATAACAGCCCCGGGCGTCGGGTTCGCTCTGCGCTTGGGTGGGTTCCTTTATGAAGCGGGTCTGCGGAGTTCGGGGACGACGCTTAAAGGGCCCAGAGTATGAAATGATTTAGTCCATGTTCTGATGCAGTTTCCTCGTCGCAAACGTGAACCTGGTGTTGTGTTTTGTTTCATTTACACAAGTTTAACAAAAACCTGCAGATTTAGGCTGGATTCTTTCCTATTCTCAGACTAAAAACACTGTTCCACATCATGATGTCACGCCACTGTGTTTTTAAACTTTGTAGGTCTACACCAGGTCTAAACCTGGTCTAAACGAGGTTTAAACGAGATCTAAACAAGGTCTAAACCTGGTCTAAACGAGGTTTAAACGAGATCTAAACAAGGTCTAAACCTGGTCTAAAGCCAGTCTAAACCCGGTCTAAACCAGGTCTAAATCAGGTCTAAATCAGCCAAAAAAAACAGGTCTAAACGAGATCTAAACCAAATCTAAATCAGGTCTAAACCAGGTCAAAACAAGATCTTAAACAAGGTCTAAACCAGGTCTAAACCAGATCTAAATGAGGTCTAAACCAGGTCTAAACCAGGTCTAAACCAAATATAAACCAGATCTAAACCAGATCTAAACCATATCTAAAACAGGTCTAAACCAGGTTTTTAAAAAAAAAGGTCTAAACGAGATCTAAACAAGATCTACACCAGATCTTAAACAAGGTATAAGTGAGGTCTAAACCAGGTAAAAAAAACCCAAGTCTAAACCAGGTCTAAACCAGGTTAAAAAGACAGGTCCAAACCAGATCTAAACCAGGTCTAAACCAGGTCCATGTGCGTATACTCGTCTATCTGCTCTTATACTTGTTCTGTTACAGCTCAAAATCATTCTAAAGGTTCATTTTTGTCCACTGGCCTTTTAAAATTCTCATCTTTTATTATTTATATACGACAATCACCCATATTTGCATTTAAAAACACAAATGAAGTGAATCCTCTGCCATAAACACTGAAAACATCTGCAGTTTTCTGTACGTCCCAGTCTCAGAAATGTGGGTTCAGTTCCAGGCTGAGCTAATGTTTATTTATATCTCGTGTTTTGGCTCGTTATTTCTCCGAGTTCCTCCAACATCTCCTCTTTCTTCTCCTCCTCCTCCCGTGTGTCTGCGCTGTCCAATTAATTACAAACGCTCCAGCGACACAAAGAAAAGTACATGTGTGAGCTTTAAAGAGGAGATGTGGTGATTTCAACTGTTATATTTATAATCTACGACACCCAGGGATTATTTTATATATTATGGATGTTTTAAAAAGCAATATTGACTCTTGTGAGATGTAAGTCGTGTTATAATGTCGTTCCCTCCTCAAAAACAGATCTGGAGTTGTGTTTTTTGTTTGAGTAACTCTTTATTATTAGTCTGTCTACATCTAAAAAGCTCCAAACGCTCTGTTCCACCTGGTGATGTCATGAAGTGGTAGTTTTCAAGTGGATGAGCAGCTCCTTTTACCTTTAGTTTAGTCAAAATCGGCAATTCCAGGACTGAAATTCGAGAAGGTGAAGATTTATGAACCAAGTCTAAACCGGGACTAAACCAGGTCTAAACCAGATCTAAACCAGGACTAAATCAGGACTAAACGAGGTCTAAACTAGATCTAAAACAGATCTAAACAAGATCTAAACAAGGTCTAAATGAGGTTTAAATAAGGTCTAAACCAGATCTAAACCAGGACTAAACCAGGACTAAATGAGGCCTAAACAAGATCTAAACAAGGTCTAAATGAGGTTTAAATAAGGTCTAAACCAGGTCTAAACCAGGACTAAACCAGGACTAAATGAGGCCTAAACAAGATCTAAACAAGGTCTAAATGAGGTTTAAATAAGGTCTAAACCAAATCTAAACCAGGACTAAACCAGGACTAAATGAGGACTAAACCAGGACTAAATGAGGCCTAAACCAGATCCAAACCAGGTCTTACCCAAGCCTAAAAAAAGGCCGAACCAAGACTAAACCTGCTGTAAAACACAGAAAACAGTTTAATAATTGTGGGACCACTTTATAAACGCCAACGAGAAGGAAAAAACTCAAAAACACGGTGAAACTCTCGTGTTTTTGCGCATGAAGTTTGCGTTAAACCCGAGTGATTCCTGCTCAGTGTGGGAGTCGCTGAGACGGGAGCAGATGTGGCGCAGGTGGAGGAGGAGCAGCGCTAGGCTAATGTCGGGCTAATGTGGGAGGTAATCGGGTTAGCGTGCGCCATGTGTTTTTGAATGTAGCACCGGCGCTATGCTAATGACGGGGAAGCATCATCTGTCAGCGCGGCGTTCCCTCTGGTCTTTGTTTGGGCGGGAGTGTAAACACGCCCAGATGCTGCGCTCATTTATGCACAAACCCACATATGAGCACAGGTTTTCCACCATTCTGTCTTACGTAAGTGCAGTTTGATTGGTTTGAAAGTGTCATGGGGCAGGTTTTCACGTTTTTCTGACTCCGAAACTCTGATGTGGTTTGATTTATCAGAATTTTACATTTAAAAAAGGGTCAGTATTACAGTATTTTCTGATTTGTGTTCAAATGTCGTTTCCTCGTCACAAACAGACCTGGAGTTTTGTTCTGGTTCTGGTTTTGACCTGGTTTAGACCTTGTTTAGGCCTGGTTTAGACCTGGTTTAGACCTGATTTAGACCTAGTTTAAACCTCGTTTGGACCTGGTTTAGACCTGGTTTAGATCTAGTTAAGACCTGATTTAGACCTTGTTTAGACCTCATTTACATCTGGTTTAGATCTGGTTTAGACCTGGTTTAAACCTCGTTTGGACCTGGTTTAGACCTGGTTTAGATCTAGTTAAGACCTAATTTATACCTTGTTTAGACCTCGTTTACATCTCGTTTAGATCTGGTTTAGACCTGGTTTAAACCTCGTTTGGACCTGGTTTAGACCTGGTTTAGACCTGGTTTAGACCTGGTTTAGACCTGATTTAGACCTGGTTTAGATCTAGTTAAGATCTAGTTAAGACCTTGTTTAGACCTTGTTTTAGATCTAGCTTAAACCAAGTCTAGACCTGGTTTAGATCTCATTTAGACCTTGTTTCGACCCAGTTTACATCTGGTTTAGACCTGGGTTAGACCTTGTTTAAGATCTGCTTGAGGCCTGTTTTTTACCTGATTTTTCACCTTCTAGAATCAGTTGGAACATTTCAGACCTGGAATTGCTCTTTTCTACTAATCTACAAAAGGTAAAAGGCACTGTTCACTACAACTTCATGACATCACAAGGTGGAACAGAGTGTTCTGAGCGTTGGAGATGTGGACGGACGAATAATAAAGAGTTACTCAAACGTGAATGAAACAAAACACAACTCCAGGTCTGTTTTCGAGGAGCAAACGACATTAGAACACGACTTAAACCTCAAAAGAGTCCATTTTGGGTGATACAGGACCATTAAAGTTGCATTGTGTAACTTTCCTGGTGGGGGGTCCGTCACCAGCTCCTCTCCATGGAGATGTTGCCCTGGACTTTTCCATTTATTCATATTTATTTATGCTCTTGGAAATGAGAAACACAAGTAAGTTAGTCTGAAGAATTGACAATAACCGAAACTTTTAATTGAAATTTTGAACTTTGAATGTTCCACAGTGTGGCATTACACTTATTTATCTCTACGGAGACGACGGGTAACGTCACAGGGCCAAGTTACACGTCAGCTCTGTGGAGTATTTATTTATTTTACTTATTTACAGCTATTTTATGACTTTAATGGTTTTGCTTTATGTGATTTTTACTGGTTTTAGGAATATTTTAATCAACTTTTTAGTAATTTCCCTTTTTGTTCGGCTTCGTTTTAGGAACTCAGCAGGTGTTGGACCCTGAAAAGCTCCGCAGTGAAGCTTTAAACTTCATGAAGGAGCAGAAATATGACAGTGAAAGTGTAAATGTGGAGTGTGCGGTTGTTTCCAGTGGATTCTTCGGGGCCGGCGTAAATCAGAAGTGCAGTTCTCTCAGACTCGTTCTCGGTCACATTTTACGGTTGACGTTTATGAGGGAACGCGCCACAATCACATAAATCCGCCCACCGCAGATTTCTTCAAAGTCCCAGATCGGGTTCTGCTCGGGCTGAGGTCAGGACGAGTTTATCCTCAAAACCACCAAACTCACAAGACACGATTCACAGAACTCTGTCATCGCTGACCAAGAATGTGAAGGTTTCACACGGAATGCAGCGAATAAACCAGGACCAAAGAGGCTAAATACGAACTGGACTAAACCTGGACTAAACCAGGACTAAACCAGGACTAAAACATGAGCTAAATCTGGACTAAACCTGGAGTAAACTTGGACTAAACCAGGACTAAACTTGGACTAAACCAGGACTAAAACCTGGACTAAATCTGAACTAAATTAGGACTAAAACCAAGACTAAACTTGGACCAAACCTGCAATAAACCAGGACAAAAACCTGGACTAAACTTGGACTAAACCAGGACTAAAACCTGTACTAAATCTGAACTAAACTAGGACTAAAACCAGGACTAAACTTGGACTAAACCTGCACTAAACCAGGACAAAAACCTGGACTAAACCTGAACTAAACCAGGACAAAAACCTAGACTTAATCTGAACTAAACCAGAACTAAATCTGAACTAAACCAGGACAAAAACCTGGATTTAACCTGCACTAAACCAGGACAAAAACCTGAACTAAATGTGAATTAAACCAGGACAAAAACCTGGACTAAATCTGAACTAAACCAGGACAAAAACCTGGACTAAATCTGAACTAAAAAAGAACTACAACCTGGAATAAATCAGGACTAAACCTGGGCTAAAACCTGGACTAAAACCAGGATTCAACCAGGACTAAACTTGGACTAGTCAGACCTGCCTGAATCACTTTTCTATTTGATCTTAAGTTTTCAGACAGATCTTAAAACTTTTTTAGTCTATATTTGCTAATGTGTGCAGACTCAGACATAGACTAACATGTAGAACACCCCCAGAATGATGTCACTGAAACATATCACCAGAAAAGAGGGAAAAACTGGGCTCCAGAGCCTCGAACCGTCTCCACGACATCTGAAAACATCACTTCCCGGACGTACAATCGTAGTTTGATTCACTTTTCTGATCCGTGTTTCCTCGGCCGACCTCCCGGGACCTTCAGCTACAAACCCTCCTCCATCTCTTTCCTCTCGTCTCCCCTTTCCGATCTGTCGTTCCACGCTCACGTTCCCTTCGCAAAGTCGCCACGATCCGTTCCGCCTGCGGCCCCGTCTCCTCCTCCTCTGTCCTTGCCGGAGTTTCGGGCCCCCGAGGCGTCGCTTCCTCGTGTTTTAAGTCGTTCCGTTGCGATGCGCCTCCTCCCCTCGCCGGAGCCCGGGGGACGGGTTCTGCGGAGCCCAGAGGCGGACAGGGAAAAGCCCGTCTCTGCCCGGGATCTTTCACGCTCCTCAAAGAGGAATCCAGGATAGTGAAGAATTTCAAACGACAAGGTTACACAGGTCACAGCGGAGCGGCTTTGTGTGAGAGAAAAGAGAGGAAAAACAGGACTAAACCAGGACTGAACCAGGACTGAACCAGGACTGAACCAGGACTAGACCAGGACTAGACCAGGACTAAACCAGGACTGAACCAGGACTGAACCAGAACTAGGCCAGGACTGAACCAGGACTGAACCAGGACTGAACCAGGACTGAACCAGGGCTAAACCAGGACTGAACCAGGACTGAACCAGGACTGAACCAGGACTAAACCAGGACTAGACCAGGACTAGACCAGGACTGAACCAGGACTGAACCAGGACTGAACCAGGACTGAACCAGGACTAAACCAGGACTGAACCAGGACTGAACCAGAACTAGGCCAGGACTGAACCAGGACTGAACCAGGACTGAACCAGGACTGAACCAGGGTTAAACCAGGACTGAACCAGGGCTAAACCAGGACTGAACCAGGGCTAAACCAGGACTAGACCAGGACTGAACCAGGACTGAACCAGGACTGAACCAGGACTAGACCAGGACTGAACCAGGACTGAACCAGGACTGAACCAGGACTGAACCAGGACTAAACCAGGACTGAACCAGGACTGAACCAGGACTAAACCAGGACTAGACCAGGACTAGACCAGGACTGAACCAGGACTGAACCAGGACTGAACCAGGACTAGACCAGGACTAAACCAGGACTGAACCAGGACTGAACCAGAACTAGGCCAGGACTGAACCAGGACTGAACCAGGACTGAACCAGGACTGAACCAGGGCTAAACCAGGACTGAACCAGGACTGAACCAGGACTGAACCAGGACTAAACCAGGACTAGACCAGGACTAGACCAGGACTGAACCAGGACTGAACCAGGACTGAACCAGGACTGAACCAGGACTAAACCAGGACTGAACCAGGACTGAACCAGAACTAGGCCAGGACTGAACCAGGACTGAACCAGGACTGAACCAGGACTGAACCAGGGTTAAACCAGGACTGAACCAGGGCTAAACCAGGACTGAACCAGGGCTAAACCAGGACTAGACCAGGACTGAACCAGGACTGAACCAGGACTGAACCAGGACTAGACCAGGACTGAACCAGGACTGAACCAGGACTGAACCAGGACTGAACCAGGACTAAACCAGGACTGAACCAGGACTGAACCAGAACTAGGCCAGGACTGAACCAGGACTGAACCAGGACTGAACCAGGACTGAACCAGGGTTAAACCAGGACTGAACCAGGACTGAACCAGGACTAAACCAGGACTGAACCAGGGCTAAACCAGGACTAGACCAGGACTGAACCAGGACTGAACCAGGACTAGACCAGGACTAGACCAGGACTGAACCAGGACTGAACCAGGACTGAACCAGGACTAAACCAGGACTGAACCAGGGCTAAACCAGGACTAGACCAGGACTGAACCAGGACTGAACCAGGACTGAACCAGGACTAAACCAGGACTAAACCAGTACTAAATCAGGACTAAACCAGGGCTAAACCAGGACTAAACCAGGATTAAACCAGGACTAAATCAGTGCTAAATCAGGACTAAACCAGGACTAAACCAGGACTAAATCAGGACTAAACCAGGCCTAAACCAGGCCTAAACCAGGACTAAACCAGGACTGAACCAGGACTGAACCAGGACTAAACCAGGACTAAACCAGTACTAAATCAGGACTAAACCAGGGCTAAACCAGGATTAAACCAGGACTAAATCAGTGCTAAATCAGGACTAAACCAGGGCTAAACCAGGACTAAACCAGGACTAAATCAGGACTAAACCAGGCCTAAACCAGGACTAAACCAGGACTAAACCAGGACTAAACGAGAACTAAACCAGGACTAAAAAAGGGCTAAAGGAGGGCTAACTACATAGAGAGTCACTCTAGGACTAAACCAGGACTAAACCAGGACTTGACCACAGTATAGACTTAAAGACGCACTGTGCACTTTTTCTTGTCTCCATGGAGATGTTACCGCTTCGCCTGGAATGTTCCGCATTACGGCATTAAACATTTCTAACTCGCATTTATCCCGGTGACTCGAAAATCATCCATTCTGACTGTGAGTGACAGTGAGTCGCCTCTCCACAGATCTGACCTGTGACCTGGCCCTGGTTGCGTCGCCTGCTCGTTTCCACGGAGACGGATAAGTTCAAAGCCACACTGCGGAACATTCCTGCCTGTTTGAGTTCTGAAAGCGTGGGAAGTTTAAAGGAAAAGCGCATCTGTTTGATTCTTCCCGCTGATTCTTTGGCAGAACTTGAGTCAAACGATTTAAAAGCTCGATTTGCTCGACCTCCTCGTTTTTTTCTGCAGGATTTTGGAAAAACTGGAGCTCAAAAGTGACTCATCAAAGTCTCCCCCCCACATGAGCTCAAATCTGTTACTAAACGGACGTTAAATTACACCGCGGAACCTCGAATAACTTGGAAATAAGACAGTTATGATTAGTTATGACATCTGTAAGCTTTAAATCCAGATTCAGATCACAAAGCACATTTTAAAGCCACAGTACGTAACTTCTTAGCCAAGCAAAAAGACTAATATAAAAGCACGTGCATATTTTTGCTCATTTAGTTTAGTTTTATTGCCCTGAAAGACACAGAAAAACACGTGTCCTTATCGTAGACTGGATACACTAGTTTAAACGGACAGAGCTAACCCGCTAATACATTCCAAACAGGAAGTGAGCGCGGGCGCACTTCCGGCTCCATCGACTCTGGCTCCAGTTCACTTCACACTGAAAAACCGTCCCTCCTCTCTCTGTACCTGCCGCTGTGAGCCTCCGTTTTGGTCGTAAATGTTCGTATTAAGCCGCTCTACACGATCCTGGGGTTTTTATTTCGCTTTATTTGTCCATAAATAAATTCCCATTCCCCCTATAACTGCTGGCCTTCATGAGCTTCATTTGACTGGAGCTGGACACTAAATTTATTTACTCAATACTAAAAACAACACTAAACACATTCAATCAATTAAATACTGTCACATTTTAACTGTACGTTTTAATCGTACTTATGTTTAAGTTGTTTTAAGGCGACTTTCAGTGTCCAGAAAAACGCCTAATAAATAAAATGTATGATTATTATTATTATTATGATTATTATTAGGTTATTATTATTAAGTTCTTTTACAGTCAATGGAAAACACACGCACTATGACTGTGTGAAAATATTCGTTAACTTTCTATTTGGGTCAATAACAAAGAATTTTCAACAGGCCAATAGTTCTAAAATATAAAAAATATTAGTTTCTCTTCAACTTTTTCAAATATTTACAGCGTCAGGAGCATCTGTGTTTATCATTTATACGAAGCATTTTTAGTGTAAAATGTCAAGTTTTTATTTATTTTCTAACACATGGTTGGGATATTATTGTAAGTTCTGAGTAATATGAAGTGTATAGAAACAAACTGTTGCGTTTCTTTAGATTTTTAATGCATATTGATATTTTCTTTTGCTCCAATATGACAGTCGCCTGTTTGTGTTTAATGAACAAACTACTGCCCTGGAAAATGAAGAAAAATGAAGAAAAAGAACCATTCACCCAAGTCGACTTTGTTATTAAACTTACTGCTGTTATTAGTCGCACCACACGACATTTTAACACTTTAAAGACAAAAAACATGCAGAATAACTCAGGATTTCTGAACAAAATGATTTGGCTCCCTGGAGGTCAGAGGTTCTACAGAAATGTGCTGAATTATTATGAAATTTGAACCTTTTTAACTGAGGAAACTGCAACTGGACAGCGTCATGTCATCGACCTACATATGTGTGAGAAAAGACTGAAATCTGAACGTTAAACTGATCCAACACGGCCATGTATTTCAGAACATGTTTGTAAAGGTCTAAACTGCAGGGTTAAAGCAGATTTTACGCAGAATAAGACACACAGAGACATTCTATTACCTAAAGACGTCAAAGCCCGGTCTAAACCAGGTCTAAAGCAGGTCTAAAGAAGGTCTAAACCAGGTCTAAACTAGGTCTAAACTAGGTCTAAACCAGGTCTAAACCAGGTCTAAACCAGGTCTAAATGAGGTATAAACCAGGTCTAAATGAGGTCTAAACCAGGTCTAAATGAGGTCTAAACGAGGTCTAAACCAGGTCTAAACCAGGTCTAAACCAGGTCTAAATGAGGTCTAAACGAGGTCTAAACAAGGTCTAAACCAGGTCTAAATGAGGTCTAAACCAGGTCTAAACCAGGTCTAAACCAGGTCTAAAGCAGATCAAACCTCGCACTTAACCTGGTCTAAAAGAGGACTAACAGAGAACTAAACCAGGATTTATAAAAAACTTAACTAATCCCAGAACCCCACGTGTTTCAGAACACGTTTGTAGAAGGCTAAACTACAAGATTAGCATTTTTTACGCAGAATAAGACACAAGATTTTGTCGTTTCTGGAGGAAATTACGGTACTTCAAAAAACTTGCGAATTGTGACCATTTAAATTCCAAGTGTCATGACAAAGGGAAATTACATTAGCAAAATAATGACCACATTCACAATTTACAAAAAGCAGCCATTCAAACTATAATTTCGATATATTTTTTTGATTTTCTTATCTTTTTCCACGGCACAAACAGATATTTGGGTTTTTTTCCTGCAGTTTCTCGCTCAGAGGGAAAAGGATGTTATTTCGGGGAGCGGCGGGGGGGCTACGCTCACACGAATCGGGACACGAGCCCCGCAGAGCGTAAACAACCAGCGCCGACCACACACACGCTAACCGCTAACAGGCTAACCGCTAACAGGCTAACGGCTAACATATGGAACAGGTTTGAACGTTTGGAAACAAAAACACACAAAAAACACGCTGGAAACGACAGGGCTGAAGCTACAGGCCACTTTCTGCACTAAAAGAAGTAAAGAGGTGATCGAAATAGACTCATACTGTATTATTTATTTGTAATTAAAGGTTCATTGTGTAACTTTTCTGCTGGAGGGTCCGTCATTGTTCCACAGTGTGACGTTAAACAGCTGTAACTTTACATTTATTCAGTTACAGGTGGTTTTATAGCTCAAAAATACAGAGAAAAACAAAAACACGTTCTGACTGTGAGCGGCGTCGCCTCTCCACAGATCTGACCTGTAACTTGGACTGGTTTGGTCTCCATGAAGACAGAAAGGTTTAATGCCGCACTGTGGAACATTCCAGACAAAGAGAAAATAATAATCTCCATGGAGAAAAGCGTTTGACAGACCCTACACCTGAAAAGTTACACCATACAGCTTTAGATAGCAAAAACACAATGGAAATATTATAATCATTAGCAAAGAAATATTGCTTTTTATTTTTATTTATTATTTATATTTATTTTCTTTTAATTTAATTTATTTCTTTAAGTAAATTAAAACTAAACAAAAGAACAAGTTGATAAATTGAATTTCTCCTTTTTCTATGGATCCCACTCAGACGACTGAGGGTTTTTACACACTTTAACTCATAACTTTTTTTTAGATATTTAAAAATCTAAAAATAGAATCTATAATATTTATTTCTGGATTGTGTTATAAACCAGGACTAAACCAGGATTAAACCAGGACTAAACCAGGGCTAAACCAGGACTGAACCAGGATTAAACCAGGACTAAACCAGGACTAAACCAGGACTAAACCAGGGCTAAACCAGGACTAAACCAGGACTAAACCAGGGCTAAACCAGGGCTAAACCAGGACTAAACCAGGACTAAACCAGGACTAAACCAGGGCTAAACCAGGGCTAAACCAGGACTAAACCAGGGCTAAACCAGGGCTAAACCAGGGCTAAACCAGGACTAAACCAGGACTAAACCAGGGCTAAACCAGGACTAAACATGGACTAAACCAGGACTAAACCAGGACTAAACCAGGGCTAAACCAGGGCTAAACCAGGACTAAACCAGGGCTAAACCAGGACTAAACCAGGACTAAACCAGGGCTAAACCAGGACTAAACAGGGACTAAACCAGGGCTAAACCAGGACTAAACCAGGACTAAACCAGGACTAAACCAGGACTAAACCAGGGCTAAACCAGGACTAAACCAGGGCTAAACCAGGACTAAACCAGGACTAAACCAGGGCTAAACCAGGGCTAAACCAGGACTAAACCAGGACTAAACCAGGGCTAAACCAAGAATAAACTTTAACTCTTAACTCTTTTTTTTAAGATATTTAAAAATAATATCTAAAAATAGAATCAATAATATTTATTTCTGGATTGTGTTATAATGAGTTGGCATAATTAACTGTATTTAAGATGCATGTATTACACAAAATGGACTCTTGCGAGATTTAAGTCATGTTATAAATCTTAAAATAGAAATTAAAAATGGCAAATTTTATCAGTTAACATTCCTTTAACTTGATTTTATTCCCTATGTATTTTTTTGTATTTCTTTTTAATTTTATATTTATTTTATTCATTATTTATTTTATTTATTATTTTATTAATTTTATTTATCAATTACTTGAATAGTTTGCATCATTGTCTGTTTTCGGTCGCTTTCTGTGCACTATTTTTATGCTTTTTGGGCACTTTGTAAATTTAGTTTTTATTCTCAAATTATAATTAAATGTTTCTTGTAAATTAGATCCTCTCATTTAAAATCTAAAAGCGTCTCCAGCCCCAGAATCGCCGTGACTTTTGCCCTGGAATTGCCCGTTTATCTCAGCAGGTTTTCCCATTTCCTCCTTCTGCGCCTGAACTCTAGATGTGTCTTTATGCAAATGGCGCGGCGGCCATCTTGCTCAGGTCACGGGTTCAGGCCCAAACAAATACGAACCGTGTCGCCAATTAGCCGCGGGTTGGCCTCGTGCTAGCGTAGCCCGGGTGTTCGTACGGCGCTGGGCTAACCTTTCGATTCACCCTGGCACATTTGGTAAGACGGTTAGCCGTTAACAAGCTAGCTGTGCCGGTGCGTGGGCGTTTAGCGCACCCGAGGGCCCCAAACTCTCAAATTTAATGATGCCGTAATCTCAAAGCAAAAACACACGATTTAGACAATACAAAAGGCCACTGACCTTTGGGGAAATTGATTTTAGATGGGGAAGAATAACCAAGCTTCAGTTTGTGGAGACACAGTGGCAGAGTGGTTAGCTTTTGCCTCTGTCTGCTTGTTTTCAATCTTTAATTTAATCTGATGTTGATTGTTAGCTGCTGGTCGTATGAGTCCGTATTTTACTATTACTAACTATTACTGAGAATAACCAAGCTTCAGTTTGTGGAAAGAAAGTGGCAGAGTGGTTAGCTTTTGCATGTTCTACCTCTGTATAAGCATGTTTCTAATTTTACTGGTGTTGATTAGGGGTGGCACGGTATATGTATTCGTATTGAACCATCGCGGTACGGGGGTCACGGTTCGGTGCACGCATTTTGACGGAGAATATACGGTACAAAAGTTTAATATTGAACTGACCACGGGACTTTCCTTTTGCGACGGTTTCCTTAACCACTGCCATGTGCCCTGATTGGTCCATGAACATGTGGACATGTCTGGATTGGTCTAGCGAGCAAACTCCGCCTTCAAATACAAAACTGCTGTTGTTGTTGCTGCTGTTAGGTCGTTGCGAGAGGGTGAAAGACGATGGCGAGTAATTCAAGCCCGGAGTTAGAAGACCCACCACCATCATTTAAGTCGGTGGTGTGGGCAGGGCTCTACAGTTCGCCCATTTCACTTGCATTTGTGAGTAAATATTTCGGCGTGCGAACGAGAAAAACAAAACAGGGGCACCTGTGCGAGTGCTTCTGCAGCACAATAAGGAGCTGCGCACAGACGCAACGTGACAAGTTAAACGTTCTACATGTGTCAAACATTAGGGGCAAACTCACACTAGGACTTCAGAATCGTGCCCAAGCCTGGAGCCCTTAAAGCGCGACACGCCCAGCGCGAGCGCAACTGAACACCTCCGACAGCGCACGACCCCAGCATACGAGCTCCGCGTGTGCGGCGATATCACTCATAGAACAATCTCTGCTTCAAAACACATCCATGCCCCTTAAACGAGGCGCGCCGCAGCAGGACCCACACCTGCCCCACTCACAGACACCCCCGTGCCGCTGGACTTCCTCCTCCGCTAAAGCCAGAGCTTTGTCAGACTTGAGCGCATTTGGACTCAGTCTCGTCACGGACTCAAGGTCTGAATACTGAGTGCGGTCATATGTCATTACTGCCGCTGCTTTCGGCACGCGGACACTCCGTGCGGCACCGCCAGTGCGCGGCTCGTCCACCACTGCGCGCACCCAGAAGGTCCCTAAAAGGCACCTAAAAAGACCATGTGTCAAACTTCACTGATGTCCAGCTCAGTAACCAATCAATATACTCAATGTGGTGCTTGTGTGTTCACTTGTTTTACATGTTTTACTTTTACTTGTTTTACTACAAGTTGCAGTTATCTCAGCTGGAGATTTAGGCAATAAAAAGCTGCCTTTGAGGACAGCCTTTCTGGTATTTTTCTCTAGTTTACCTCTGTCTGTGTCTGTTTTGTAGAAAAAAGAACAATTAACTTTCTAGAATTGTTTGTAGCAGTAGAAATTTAACATTGATAAGAAATGTTTAGGAAATTACTCTTAATCTTAACTTTTCATTTGCGATTAGCTTTTTGCATGTTCTACCTGTGTTTGAGTGGCTTTCAAAGGACAATAGAAAACTATACACAAAGCCTGGATTTGATTATTAGCTGGCGAAAGCAAAACAGATAAAAATGGCACGAATAAAGATCTAGAGTAGAAAGTTGGAAAGCGAAGGTGCTTTAAACAAAAGAAACTGAAGAATCGACATTTGTGCAGCTACAAAACCAGTGACCTCATGTTTCGGAGTTTGAGAAGTTTGAAAACACAAACTTTCACATGTACAGAACAGATATTCTTTCTTTCCGCCCACGCTCCCTCGCTCTTTCTGTCTTTTTTTTTCTCTCCCTCTTCTCTGGCGGTGACGAGCAGGTTAGTTATGTCCGTTTATATAAACAGTCTCTCCTCTTCCTCTATCTTCTCCTCTCTCTCTTTCTCTCTCCCTCCATTCCCTTCCCTTCTCTTCTTTCTTTCTCTCTCCTCTTTTCTCTTCTCCCTCTCTCCGTTCTGGGTTTGTGTGTGAATCTGAACCTTGGATTTGCGGCTGTGGTCAGGAGCTGATCTGAAGTTTTTCTGCCAAAACATCTGAGACACGAGTTTAATGAGGCCTGGAGGAGGAGAAGAAGGGAGGGAGAGAGGGAAGAAAGGAGGGAGAGAGGGACGAGAGGAGTGGGGGAGGTGTTAGGGAGTGACAGGAGAAAAGGAGGTAGAGGGAGAGCACAGAGGGAAAGGTGGAGAGGAGAGAAAAGAGACAAAGAAAGAAGGAGAGAAGAGAAAAAAGACACCAGGAAAGGAGAGAAAGAAGGAGAGAGAAGAGAGGAGAGAGAGAGGGAAATGTGTAGAGAAGAGGGGGGTGAATAGAGGGAGAGAGAAAGAAGAAGTAGAGAGAGAGGAGAGAGGGAGGAAAGAGGAGAAGGAAAGGAGAGAGGAGAGGAAGGAGAGAGGGAATGAGGAGTGGGGAGGTGTTAGGGAAGACAGGAGAAAAGGAGGGAGAGGGAGAGCAGAGAGGGAAAGGTAGAGGAGAGAAAGGAGAAGGGAGAGAGAAAAGAGACAAAGAAAGAAGGAGAGAAAGAGAGGAGAAAAAGAGGGAGGAAAGGTGGAAAGAAGATAGGGTGAGGAGAGAGAGAGGATAGAGGGAGAGAGAAAGAACAAAAGAAGGAGAGAAACAGGATAAAACGTAAGGAAAGGAGAGAAGGAGAAGAAAAAGCGTAGTTTTGCCAACACGAAAAAGCTAAAAACTAGTATACTAACACGCACCTCCTGATCATCTGACAGCAAAACGCTTCACGGTTCATGATCCAAATGATTCTAGTGAAGGTGTGTGGAGTTTAAAAACACAGTGGAGCACTTCCTGTATCACTGCATGACATCACGAGGTGGAACGACGCATTTTTTTTTCAGTTTGAGAGAAAGAACTCGGCCTAAATCTGCAGTTTTTTGTGTGTGAAACGTGTGAAAACGAAACAAAAAAAACACATCTCCAGCTCCGTTTGTGACGAGGAAACGACATAAGGACATTACAGGAAATATCGTCGTCTGGACCCTTTAAATTCCACTTATTATTTTTGTTTAAATTCCCCCAAAATCTTACAGTAAACGAGTGTTTCAAATCCCGCCGCAGAGGCCGGGGGAATCGGGTCTGTTCTGTCGCTTGGCAGCGTGCGAGAAAAAGTGTTTAATTTGTAAAAAAAAAAAAAAAAAGAATCTGTCATCGAGTCCCGTAATTACGCCGCCGTGGAGAGAAGAGGAGAAGAAGAAAAAGAGAAGAAGAAGAAGAGGAGGAGAAGCACTTGAGCTCATCTGCTCCGTAATGGAAAAGTATTCAGGATCTGACAGGACGAGAATGGGACCGATTCAAAACGGATTATTTAAAAAAGTAAAACACTGAACAGACCAGAGCCAAACTAGGACTAAACCAGGACTAAACCGGGACTAAACCGGGACTGGACCAGGTCTAAACCAAGGCACAAACAGCAGGACTAAGCCAAGACTACCCCAGGACTAAACCAGGACTAAACCAAGACCAAACCAGCACTGTACCCGGGACTAAACCAGAACTGAACGAGGTCTAAAGCACAAATGAAACAGCAGGACTAAACCAAGTCCAAACCAGGACTAAACTAGGAAAAAAAATCAGGTCTAAAACAGAAATAAAACAGCAGGACTAAACCAGGACTAAATCAAGACCAAACCAGAATAAAACCAGGACCAAACCAGAACTAAACCAAGTCTAAAGTAAGACAAAACTAAGTCCAAACCAGGATCTAACTGGGACTAAATCAGGTCTAAAACATGAATAAAACAGCAGGACTAAACCAGGACTAAACCAGGACTGAACCAGACCTAAACCACAAGTAAAACAGCAGGACTAAACCAGGACCAAACCAGGATTTAACTGGGACTAAATCAGGTCTAAAACATGAATAAAACAGCAGGACTAAACCAGAACTAAAACTAAAAATAATAATAATAAAAATAATATTAGAACCATCAACACGTGTGTGAGTTGTGACGTGTGTGTGATCTGCAACCCAACCAACAAACGCAAATGATAATAAATTCAAAGTACATACGACAGGTTTTAAGATAGAAAGTATAGACAAAAAAAGACAAAAAGATGAGTTAAAGGTCTGGAATGTTCCACAGTACGGCATTAAACCTTTCCGTCG
>CM068366.1:4041030-4141030 GCA_034769755.1 Odontamblyopus lacepedii
ATGGAGACCAAACCAGAGCAGGTTACAGGGTCAGGGTCTCTCTTTTGTTTTTGAGCTCTAAAACCACCTGTAATTGAATAAATGTAAAGTAGAGCTGTTTAAAGTCGCACTGTGGAACTTTCCAGGCAGAGCGATGACGTATCCATAGAAACGAGCAGGTGACAGACCCCCGAGCAAAAAGTTACACAGCGCACCTTTAAGTTAATATAAAAAAAACAGAACAAAAAAGGAAGTATAGACCACGGAAAAGGCACTAGTTTTTGTCTGGCAGTGGCACAGATTTAGCGTAGAAGTGTTTTAGTTTTATTAAGTTATTTTTGAATACATTTTAACCAAAAAACGTTGAATTATGGTGACTTGAGGCTTCGACATGGTGAATATTTACAAAAAATAACCGAAAATACCTGTATTATTAATGAAATTCAGGAAAATGTATTCTTTTTTAAATGTTCTGAGGTACAGAAACCATCCTGAGGAACATTCTCCATAGAGTTCGATACGTTTAAAGCCCTACTGTGGAATATTACAGCCATTTCCATAGAAACGAGCGGCAGGACGCCCTCCTACAGCGTGAGTGAGAGTCAGGTTTGTGGAGATGCGAGCTCTCTCTGTGTTTTTCTGTTCTCCCACCTTTGCTCTCGTCTTTACCCCCGTCTCTGTTCCTGTCTGCAGAAGTCATTACCTCCTCTTCTACATCTGCCCCTGTCTCTGCCCCTGTCTCTGCCCCTGTCTCTGCCCCTGTCTCTGCCTTTTTGCACACAACATACCTCCTGTTTTTGCCCCTGTCTCTGCTCCCGTCAGTTTTACCCCTGTCTCTTTGCTCCTGTCTGCAGAAGTCATTCCCTCCTCTTGTTTTGCCCCGTCATATCTCCTGTTTCTGTTCTCTTCTTTGCTCCAATCATTTTTCCTCCCGTAATTGCCCCTGTGTCCTGTTTCTGCCCGTCTCTTTGCCCCTGTCTCTGCTCCCATCAGTTTTACCCCTGTCTCTTTGCTCCTGTCTGCAGAAGTCATTCCCTCCTCTCTCCCGTCCCTGTCTTTTTGCCCCGTCATATCTCCTGTTTCTGCTCTTTTCTTTGCTCCAGTTATTTTTACTCCCATAATTGCCCCTGTGTCCTGTTTCTGCCCCTGTCCCTTTGCCCCTGTCTCTGCTCCAGCCAGTTTTACCCCTGTCTCTTTGCTCCTGTCTGCAGAAGTCATTCCCTCCTCTCGTTTAGCCCCGTCATATCTCCTGTTTCTGCTCTTTTCTTCGCCCCGCTCATTTTTGCTCCCGTCTTTGCCCCTCCTCTCCTGCCTCTCTGCCCCTGCCTGTGTCTTTTTGCCCCCGTCATAACTCCTGTCGGTGCTCCTGTCTGCAGAAGCCGTTACCTCGCCTCTCGAACATCTGCTCGGAGTTTGACGAGCTCCGCAGATGTGAGAACCCGAAGTCTTCTGGCATGAATCATTCTCGCTCTGAAACATGTGACGTTCGGACCCAAAACTCTCGCCCAAAGTTCACATTTTCACTCAGGAAACGCCAAAATAATCCGGTTTAATTTTCGATAATCGCAGAAACGTTCACATAAAGTTTTGTAATGAATCCGAATTAAGATCAAGACGTTTCTAATCGTCAATGAGCTTCTTTTTAAACCTAAAATATGGAACTTTTCCTCGCTTTTCTCTGTAAAAATGTCATTCCTTTGCCCAGAATGTTCCACAGTACGGCGTTAAAGCTGTCTGTCTCCATGGCGATACGAAGACGGCGCAACCAGGTGAGATCTGTGGAGAGGCGGGCGATGTTCTCACAGTAAGAAGGTGTGTTTTTTAAAGATGTTTAACAATACAAACGTCTGAAATTGAACAACCGCATTGTTTTGTTAAAATAAGTAATCGAAATATCCCTGAATTTCCAAAACCAAAACAGTGACAATAATGGAACATAACAAAGAAAAGAGCTGCAAAAACAAACAAAAAACTATAAATTTCACCGTTTCCGTTGAACAAAACTGCATTTTTTTTATCAAAACATAATTTGAAGCTTTAGATTTATTCATTTTAACACTATTTATTGTTTTTATTCAGGATTTTCTGTCTTTTATTGTATTAATTTGTCTGTGCAGCACTTTGGAAACTCGTGTTTATAAAATGTGCTGTAGAAATAAAGTGGATTGAAATACTTTTACTTTTTAATCTTGTGTATTGTGTATAAGTGTATTTTAAAATGTGTATTTTGGTACGTTCACTATTCTGAATACTTTTTGTTTTAGATTTTTAATACTTATTATACTTAATTTTTATCAAACTTAATACTTTTTTAGATTCTTAAGACTTTTACTATATTTCTTTTTTTTTTTAGATTTTTAACACTTTTACCAAACTTAATAATTTTTTTTTAGACTTTTAATACTTTTACTATATTTCTTTTTTTTTATACTTTTACTATATTTCTTTTTTTTTAGATTCTTAAGACTTTTATACTATATTTCTTTCTTTTTTTTTTAGATTTTTAACACTTTTACCAAACTTAATACTTTTTTTTTTAATTTTTAATACTTTTACAATATTTCTTTTTTTTTTTTTAGATTTTTAATACTTCTACTATATTTCTTTTTTAATAATACTACTACCTCTTTTTACTCTTTAAGCACATTTTCAGTTGTGTACTTTAATATTTTTACTTAAGTAGATTTTTCATGTGATACTTTTACTTTTATGTGAGTATATTTTTTTTGCTCCAATATCCATTTTACTTCTTTTACTTCTAACGTTTTGGTTGTTTCTGTAGAATTTCCGATCTCTGCTGAACAAAAGGCCAGAGTCGGTCTGCAGTGATATCGGCCTGAGGAGAGTCCGTCTGCAGTGATATCGGCCTGAGGAGAGTCCGTCTGCAGTAATATTGGCCTGAGGAGAGTCGGTCTGCAGTGATATCGGCCTGAGGAGAGTCGGTCTGCAGCGATATCGGCCTGAGGAGAGTCGGTCTGCAGCGATATCGGCCTGAGGAGAGTCGGTCTGCAGCGATATCGGCCTGAGGAGAGTCGGTCTGCCGCGATATCGGCCTGAGGAGAGTCCGTCTGCAGTGATATCGGCCTGAGGAGAGTCGGTCTGCAGTGATATCGGCCTGAGGAGAGTCGGTCTGCAGCGATATCGGCCTGAGGAGAATCGGTCTGCAGTGATATCGGCCTGAGGAGAGTCGGTCTGCAGCGATATCGGCCTGAGGAGAGTCGGTCTGCAGCGATATCGGCCTGAGGAGAGTCGGTCTGCAGCGATATCGGCCTGAGGAGAGTCGGTCTGCCGCGATATCGGCCTGAGGAGAGTCGGTCTGCAGCGATATCGGCCTGAGGAGAGTCCGTCTGCAGCGATATCGGCCTGAGGAGAGTCGGTCTGCCGCGATATCGGCCTGAGGAGAGTCCGTCTGCAGTGATATCGGCCTGAGGAGAGTCGGTCTGCAGTGATATCGGCCTGAGGAGAGTCGGTCTGCAGTGATATCGGCCTGAGGAGAGTCCGTCTGCAGTGATATCGGCCTGAGGAGAGTCGGTCTGCAGTGATATCGGCCTGAGGAGAGTCCGTCTGCAGCGATATCGGCCTGAGGAGAGTCCGTCTGCAGCGATATCGGCCTGAGGAGAGTCCGTCTGCAGCGATATCGGCCTGAGGAGAGTCCGTCTGCAGCGATATCGGCCTGAGGAGAGTCCGTCTGCAGTAATATCGGCCTGAGGAGAGTCCGTCTGCAGCGATATCGGCCTGAGGAGAGTCCGTCTGCAGCGATATCAGCCTGAGGAGAATCGGTCTGCAGCGATATCGGCCTGAGGAGAGTCCGTCTGCAGTGATATCAGCCTGAGGAGAATCGGTCTGCAGTGATATCAGCCTGAGGAGAATCGGTCTGCAGTGATATCGGCCTGAGGAGAATCGGTCTGCAGTGATATCGGCCTGAGGAGAGTCCGTCTGCAGCGATATCGGCCTGAGGAGAATCGGTCTGCAGTGATATCGGCCTGAGGAGAGTCGGTCTGCAGCGATATCGGCCTGAGGAGAGTCGGTCTGCAGTGATATCGGCCTGAGGAGAGTCCGTCTGCAGTGATATCGGCCTGAGGAGAGTCGGTCTGCAGTGATATCGGCCTGAGGAGAGTCCGTCTGCAGCGATATCGGCCTGAGGAGAGTCGGTCTGCAGCGATATCGGCCTGAGGAGAGTCGGTCTGCAGCGATATCGGCCTGAGGAGAGTCGGTCTGCAGTGATATCGGCCTGAGGAGAGTCGGTCTGCAGTGATATCGGCCTGAGGAGAGTCCGTCTGCAGCGATATCGGCCTGAGGAGAGTCCGTCTGCAGTGATATCGGCCTGAGGAGAGTCCGTCTGCAGTGATATCGGCCTGAGGAGAGTCCGTCTGCAGCGATATCGGCCTGAGGAGAGTCGGTCTGCAGCGATATCGGCCTGAGGAGAGTCGGTCTGCAGCGATATCGGCCTGAGGAGAGTCGGTCTGCAGCGATATCGGCCTGAGGAGAGTCGGTCTGCAGCGATATCGGCCTGAGGAGAGTCGGTCTGCAGCGATATCGGCCTGAGGAGAGTCCGTCTGCAGTGATATCGGCCTGAGGAGAGTCGGTCTGCAGCGATATCGGCCTGAGGAGAGTCGGTCTGCAGTGATATCGGCCTGAGGAGAGTCGGTCTGCAGCGATATCGGCCTGAGGAGAGTGCGTCTGCAGTGATATCGGCCTGAGGAGAGTCGGTCTGCAGCGATATCGGCCTGAGGAGAGACGGTCTGCAGTGATATCGGCCTGAGGAGAGTCCGTCTGCAGCGATATCGGCCTGAGGAGAGTCCGTCTGCAGCGATATCGGCCTGAGGAGAGTCGGTCTGCAGCGATATCGGCCTCTTAAACTCCTCTGTTGTTTACACAGGCCACTCGACCACAGATAATGTTTCTCTGCTCCAGCTGTGGGCACTGGTCTGTGGAGGGGCCTCTATCTGCCCCCGGGCACATCCCCCTGCCCCCTACGGGCCCCTCCACCCCTCCATATGCCCCCGTACCCCACCGCACTCCGCCTTTACCCCCCCCACACTCCGCCTTTACCCCCCGACGGCCCGAGAGTGACGCAGAATCTCCATCTATCACCAGGACAGACCCACTGCAGGTTTACTTAATGATGTGAGCCATTATTTATGAAGAGAGGAGAGAGGGAAGAGAGGAGAGAGGGAGGAAAGAGGGAGGAGAGAGGGAGGAGAGGAGAGGAGAGAAGGAGGAGAGGAGAGGAGGAGAGAGGGAGTAGAGGAAGAGAGAGAGGGAGGAGAGGAGGAGAGAGAGGGAGGAGAGGAGGAGAGAGGAGAGAAGAGAGGGAGGAGAGAGGGAAGAGGAGGAGAGGAGAGAGGGAGGAGAGGAGAGAGGGAAGAGGAGGAGAGAGGGCGGAGAGGAGGGGGGAGGAGAAAGGAAGGAGAGGAGAGAGGAGAGGAGAGAGGGAGGAGAGGAGAGAGGAAGAGAGAGGAGGAGAGGAGGAGGGAGGAGAGGGAGAGAAGAGGGTAAAAAGGAGAGAAGAGAGGAAGTGATGAGAAGGAGAGAAGAGAAAAGAAGAGGGAGCATCAGGAGAGGGGGAGAGGAGGAGGAGGAGAGGGAGGAGAGGGGAAAGAAGAGAGAGATGGAGTGTGGTAGAGAAAGAGACAGAGGGGAGAGAGATGTAGAGGGAGAAAGAGGGAGGGAGGAGGAAAGAGAGAGAAAGAAGATGAGGAGACACACAGAGGGATACAGAGAGAGGAAAAAGAGAAGAGGAGGAAAGAGGGAGAGAGAGAAGAGGAGGAGACACTCATGGGGAGAGAGGGGAGAGAGAGAAGAATAGAAACACTCACTCAGGGGGAGAGAGAAAAAGAGAGAGAAGAGGAGGAAAGAGAGATAAAGAAAAAGGGGTAGACACTCGGAGGAAGAGGGGGAAAGAAGAGGAGGAGTAGACAGTCACTCGGAGGGAGGGGGGAGCCGTAGGAAGTGACATTAAAACATCATCAGCGTGATTTATGTGGACAAACGGAACATTAGAGACGGAAACATCTGCAGCAGACGAGTCCTGAGCCGCTTTAATGAGCACAGACGCATCCACTCTGTCAATAAACTAATAAATAACACAGACATGCACATATATACGGAATATATACGGAATATATACGGAATATATACGGAATATTTACACTCCGGAGAAAAGTTAGGGACCTATAGATTCTCCTTCAAGTTTACATGGAAATAATAATTCTGAATTGAGGTTAAATCGTCTTTATTTAGTCCTGCTCAGCGTCTGGGGGTGGGGAAGGGTGCTGATCGGACAGCAATACGAACGTTCTGTCATCTCGGTTTGTCGTTTCACCACCGACACAAACACAATTCCAACTTTTCCCGCGGTCGTTCCGATGATAATGAAGCAGCAGCTGGAGAATTCTGTCCTCACGCTTTACGTCTGTGAGCTGAGGAGGAGAAGGGAAGAGTGTGGGAGAAGGAGGAAGAAGACAAACTGAGTCTGAGGCTGCCACACCTCAGCCCACTCCCACATCCCGCTCACAAATCCAAAGAGACGTGGAGGAAAGTCCCGAGAGACGACTGGAGGAGCCGGATCAGAAGGACGAGCCAACGAGCTCCAACCACCGGGATTATTTTGGAGAAGAAGAAACGTTTACATGATCCAGGAAGAAATGAACTCATCTTTAAAATCAGAATAAACCCACTTACTTTGGGATTAAGTTTAATTCCGAATAATCATTTTCAGGAAGTGTTTACATGGACTTTTAAAAGCGGAATTCCTTTTTACGCAGAATTAAAGCTCTCATGTAAACACGGCAACTCACACATGTTTGAGTAGCTCTTTATTATTATTCATCCGTTTACATCTCCAAAGCTAAAAATGCTCTGTTCCACCTTGTGATGTCACAAAGTGGTAGCTCCTTGTACCTTTAGTTCAGTATCGATCGGAAATTCCAAAAACGCGACACAAAACTGTACACGACTGTCTGAAAAAGGAGCGACTTTTGACTCAGAGCATCAAAAACAAAAACAATAACGTGTAAAACAAGAACGTATAAAACAAAACCGTATAAAATGTTAATAGGCTGTTTTTGCGTTTGGCGTTTTCAAAATAAAAGGCAACATGGCGATCTACATATGTTGTGTCTTCGCAGTTAATTCCCCGTAGAGGTAAATTAAAAGTGTAAGTTGAGTTTAAATTATAATTTCAGATTTTGTGCAGGGTTTATTCACTGTTTTTTGATAGAAATCTCCAAACTTTTAAACCACAAATGTTGATTATTCTTCATTATTCATCATTATTTATTCCTTTTGGCGCCACAAGCTTAAAGCTGCACTGTGTAACTTTTTGGTTGGGGCTCTGTCGCCTGCTTGTTTCTATGGATACGTCATTGATTTGTCCGGAATGTTCCACAGCATGACATTAAACAGTTTTACTTTATATGTATTCAAATACAGGTGGTTTTAGACCTCAAAAATGCCTAAATCTGACTGTGAGCAGGTTCGCCTCTCCACAGATCTGACCTGTAACTTGGTCCGGTTTGGGATCCATGATGACAGAAAGGTTTAATGCTGCACTGTGGAACATTCCAGACAGAGAAAAGCACCTCGAAAGTCCTTTAACGTGACAAAAATCACGTCTTTTGGGGTTGGATAATGGCGCCACTTCATCATTATTATTTGTTTGTTTTGGCGACACAAACTTAAAGCTGCACTGTGTAACTTTTCGGTTAGGGGTCCGACACTTGTTTGTTTCTATGGATACGTCACTGCTCTGCCTTAAAAAGCTCCTACCTTAGATTTATTTAATCAAAGGTGGTTTTATCGCTCAAAAATGCCTAAAAAAAAGCAAAAACAAAGGCGTTCTGACTGTGAGCGGGGTCGCCTCTCCACAGATCTGACCTGGAACTTCCTCTGGTTTGGTCTCCCTGACAACCGAAAGATGTAATACTGTACTGCGCAACATTCTGGATGGAGAAAAGCACCTTTAAAGTCCTTTCAATGGACAAAAATGACGTCTTTGGCACTTTCAGTTTATTTGTTTTGACGGAGAAGACGTTGAACTTTGTGCCAGTTTTGGTTTCATGTGGATAGTTCCGGTGATTACAGAGAAATAAACGATAAATCAGCTCCACGGCGGCGAGGAGCGAACGGTTTGTCAATATTACTAAAGCTAATTAAGCTTCATGTGTCATTACGAGTGATTACAGAAATATTAATCTGACGACAGCCATTAAGACACTTTCATTTTATGACAATTTATGAGAGAAACGGCTCAAAGCTCCTGGAAATAACAAATACATGTGTGTAGCTAATTCCTCATCATGTGTTTGGAGGGTTTTTTGTCATTTGTTTTACTCATTTACTAATTAATAAAAGTAACAGAGAATTTTTTTCAGTAGATTCACTACAGCAAATTAATTTAGGTCTATCGGCGTAATGTTCAGCAGTTACCATGGTGACACGGCAAACGTGTGAGCAAAAAACTGCCCGAAAAAGTCTGAAAACTCAAGAGAAAACACAAAATGGATTTAAAGTGCACATTTTCAGGAGCCTGGGGTCATTCAGAGGGTTCATGGTCCCGTTTAGACGTTTGATTTTCAACAAAAACGTGAAAAAAGTTACTGAAAACGGTCTAAACCAGGACTATTTCAGGTCTAAACCAGGTTTAAACCAGGACTATTTCAGGTCTAAACCAGAATTAAACCAGAATTAAACCAGAATTAAACCAGAATTAAACCAGGGCTAAACCAGGTCTAAACCAGGGCTAAATTAAGGCTAAAAGAAAACTATAGCAGGTCTAAACCAGATCTAAACCAGGTCTAAACCAGGACTATTTCAGGTCTAAACCTGGTCTAAACCAGGACTAAACCAGGTCTAAACCAGGACTACTTCAGGTCTAAAACAGGTCTAAACCAGTTCTAAACGAGGACTATTTCAGGTCTAAACTAGGGCTAAACCAGGTCTAAACCAGGTCTAAACGAGGACTATTTCAGGTCTAAAATAGGGCTAAACCAGGTCTAAACCAGGGCTAAACCAGGTCTAAACCAGGTCTAAACGAGGACTATTTTAGATCTAAACTAGGGCTAAACCAGGTTTATTCCAGGTCTAAACGAGGACTATTTCCGGTCTAAACCAGGTCTATACCAGGTCTAAACGAGGACTATTTCAGGTCTAAACTAGGGCTAAACCAGGTCTAAACCAGGTCTAAACGAGGACTATTTCAGGTCTAAACTAGGGCTAAACCAGGTCTAAACCAGGTCTAAACCAGTTCTAAACGAGGACTATTTCAGGTCTAAACTAGGGCTAAACCAGGTCTAAACCAGGTCTAAACCAGGCCTAAATCAGAGGACTATTTCAGATCTAAACTAGGGCTAAACCAGGTCTAAATCAGGACTATTTCAGGTCTAAACTAGGGCTAAACCAGGTCTAAACGAGGACTATTTCAGATCTAAACTAGGGCTAAACCAGGTCTAAATCAGGACTATTTCAGGTCTAAACTAGGGCTAAACCAGGTCTAAACGAGGACTATTTCAGATCTAAACTGGGGCTAAACCAGGTCTATACGAGGACTATTTCCGGTCTAAACCAAGTCTATACCAGGTCTAAACGAGGACTATTTCAGGTCTAAACCAAGTCTATACCAGGTCTAAACGAGGACTATTTCAGGTCTAAACCAAGTCTATACCAGGTCTAAACCAGGTCTAAACGTTTTCAGTAACTTTTTGTTGAAAATCAAACGTCTAAACGGGACCGTGAACCCTCTGAATGACCCCAGGCTCCTGAAAACGTGCACTTTAAATCCATTTTGTGTTTTCAGACATTTTCGTTTTTCTGTTCTCTGTTACTTTTATTAATTAGTAAATTAGTAAAACAAATGACAAAAACCCTCCAAACACCAGGACTATTTCAGGTCTAAACTAGGGCTAAACCAGGTCTAAACTAGAGCTATTTCAGGTCTAAACTAGGGCTAAACCAAGCCTAAACTCAATTGTTCATGCTTTATTAAGGCTAAATAAGATGTCGTGATTATAAAGTGTTAAATATGTAAAAATTCATCATGTTTTTCCATTTTTCAGACTCTAAATGCGTCCCTGAATCCATCTGAGTGTTTTTGTGTGGTGTTTTTGAGCGTCGAGTGCTCCTCTCACCTGTTCGCTGTTCTTTTATAAACACTCTGAATGAAGCTCTCCAGACTCCTCTCAGCTCTGACCTCGTTTCATTCACACTTTAGTCTTTTCCTTCGTCGTTGTGCTTTTAAAATCTACAATTCTCCAGCTCCGGCACTCGAGAGGCGCTTTTATTCTCTCAAGGACGGGAGCGCCGCGCAGACGGCTTTGAAACGCGAGTTAAGCTAACCTGAGCTAACCCGAGCTAACCTACGCTAACCTATGCTAACTTACGCTAACTTACGCTAATGTAAATAACAGCCGGGATAAAACAGGCTAATTTTTGTAGTTTTATTTACTCTGACATAGAACATGGAAGAAAAAAATGGGCTAAATCAGGTCTAAACCAGGATTAAACCAGGACTGAACCAGGACTATTGTTTGGTCCTGGTTTAGTCCTGGTTTAGCCCCTCTTATAATTAATGACAAGTGAAGACTGGGATTTAAAAACAGCACTAAACCAGGACCAAAACAGGACCAAACCAAGACTAAACCAGAACTTAAGATGGACTAAAAACATGACCAAACCAGGATGAAAAAACCAGGACTAAAGCAGAACTAAACCAGGTCTTAAACAGGACTAAACTAGGACTAAACCTGGATTTAGCCAGGACAAAACCATGTCTAAACCAGGTCTAAATCAGGTCTAAACCAGGACTAAACCTGGACAAAACCATGTCTAAACCAGGTCTAAATCAGATCTAAACCAGGTCTAAATCAGATCTAAACCAGGTCTAAAGCAGAAATAGATCAGGCCTTAAACACTTCCACACCAGGTCTTAAACAGGACTAAACTGGGACTAAACCAGGACTAAATCAGGACTAAACTGGGACTAAACTGGGACTAAACCAGGACGAAACCAGGACGAAACCATGTCTAAACTAGGTCTAAATCAGGTCTAAACCAGGTCTTAAACAGGACTAAACTGGGACTCAACCAGGACTACATCAGGACAAAACCAGGTCTAAATCAGGTCTAAACCAAAAATAGATCAGACCTGAAGCAGTTCCAAACCAGAACTAAACCAGGTCCGACCCAGAACTATGAAGATTTAACGACGACTAAACCAGAACTGAACCAGGACTAAACAAGAACTAAACCAGGACTAAACACATTAAGAATACATATTATATTATATGTATAATACATGTATTTTTGAGCAATAAACACACTTAACTCCCAAAAAACATGTATTTCTGCACAATGAAAGTACCTGAACCCCAAAAACAACAACATCTCCATGGAAGAAGAAAACCGACACACTGCACCTTTAAATGAGCTGAATTTTTTTGTCCTTTTTTATCTCCTTTTCCTCTTCTCACGGTCTCAAAAGTATCTCTAATGTCCCCGGTTCAGCTCAGAGCTCCGTCTCCCACAGGTCTCCACGTGTGTGTTCGATAAAGATAAAACGAGACCTGGTTTGATCTCCAATTAAACCAAAAACAAGCTTAAAATTTGGCCTCTTGGACTTCCTGCCACTTCCTGCCGCCTCCTGACCCGACAGAAACGCCACATTAAACCTTAAATCGAGGAACGTCAGTCAAACTTTAATAACAGTGGATTTTGATGGTTTAAATTGGAGTGAGTTTGACACAGTGACGGGTTTTTTGCATATTTTCCGCGACGTATAATTTGAAATGTTTCTCTTTCTGGCTGATAATGAGCGGCCCTATTAGGGAAATGTAACTATAGAGAAAATGTCTGAACTTTAGGACGTGACAGAGGCTGAACTGTGACCTTTAGAAATGTCAAAGGGAGGACTAAACCAGGACTAAACCAGGACTAAACCAGGGCTAAACCAGGGACTAAACCAGGGACTAAACCAGGACTAAACCAGGACTAAACCAGGGACTAAACCAGGACTAAACCAGGACTAAACCAGGGACTAAACCAGGACTAAACCAGGACTAAACCAGGACTAAACCAGGGACTAAACCAGGACTAAATCAGGGACTAAATCAGGGACTAAACCAAACATAAACCAGGACTAAATCAGGGACGAAATCAGGGACTAAACCAAACATAAACCAGGACTAAATCAGGGACTAAATCAGGGACTAAACCAAACATAAACCAGGACTAAACCAGGACTAAACCAGGGACTAAACCAGGACTAAATCAGGGACTAAACCAGGACTAAACCAGGGACTAAACCAGGACTAAACCAGGACAAAATCAGGGACTAAACCAGACATAAACCAGAACTGAACTGGGACTAAACCAGGACAAAACAAGAACTAAATTAGAACTATCCAGAACTAAACCAGGACTAAATCAAGACAAAACCAGAACTGAACCAGAACTAAACAAAAACTAAACCAGAACGAAACCAGGACTAAACAAAAACTAAGCCAGGACTAAACCAGGACTAAACAAAGACTAAAGCAGAACTAAACCAGGACTAAATCGAGACAAAACCAGAACTAAACAAAGACTAAACCAGGACTAAAACAAGACAAAACCAGAACTGAACCAGGACTAAATAAAAACTACGCCAGGACAAAACCAGGACTAAACCAGGACTAAACTCACAACTAAACCAGGACTAAACCAGGACAAAACCAGAATAAAACCAGAACTAAACCAGGACTAAACAAAGACAAAATCAGAACTAACCCAGGACTAAACCAGGACTAAACAAAGACAAAATCAGAACTAAACCAGGACTAACCCAGACCTGTTTTTCTGTATCATCTCTGTTATTGTTTCCGTTTCTTCTGCACCAGAGCGTGGCCAAGCCCAGCCCCACCGCTAACACAAACCTGTGATGTCTTCCCTACTATTTTTACCCAGAATCCTTTGGTGTTATCGGCGGCGGCGGGAGCGCGGGCTCCAGAGGTCTCGATAATGAAACACTCTGGGTTCAATCACGCCCCACGGAAACTGTGCGAGAACCGGAGCGAAAACAAGACGGACGACAAAATAACTGCGAAGAAATGATCACAAGAGAAACGGAGGAAAGACACGAAAATGACAAGATCCGAAAAGTTCAAACAGACGAGAGGATTTATACTGTGTAAAAGTACTTTAGTAGTAGTAGTAGTAGTACTAGTAGTTAGTAGTAGTAGTAGTAGTAGTAGTAGTAGTAGTAGTAGTAGTAGTAGTAGTAGTAGCAGCAGCAGTAGTAGTCGTAGTAGTACAAAGACTGAACTATGATTAAAAACCAAGACAAAACCAGAACTCAACAAGGACTAACTTAAGACTAGACCAGGACTAGACCAGGACTAGACCAGGACTCTTCCACCTTGGGTCTAATGCCAGCTCTTTGTTAATATTGGACAGACCAGAGCAAAACCAGGCCTAAACCAGGACTAATATAAAAGTGGAGAAATGCACAGCGCACTCAGACGGCCGATGTCCAAAAGCTTTTTTTATTTTAAATTATGTCTTGGCAAAAAAATACTTCTGTGGTCCAAAGCAAGAAAAAATATCTGAAGAGGCTTTTTTGCATTACATTTGTGCAGAAATGTAATTTAAAATAAAAAAGCTTCTGGACGTGGGCCATCTGAGCGCTGTGCATTTTCCACTTTTATGCTGCTGTTCCTGCATCTGCACCTCTACAAGAACTGGGGTGTGTTTTCTGTTACATCTGACTAAACCAGGTCTAAACCAGGTCTAAACCAGGACTAAACCAGGACTAAACCAGGACTAAACCAGGACTAAACCAGGTCTAAACCAGGACTAAACCAGGACTAAACCAGGTCTAAACCAGGTCTAAACCACAAATAAAATAGCAGGATTAAACCAGACTACACCAGATCTAAACCAGGATTAAACCAGGTCTAGAGCAGGACTGAACCAGGTCAAAGAAAGGTTTAAAGCAAACTAAACCTAAACGACTAAACCACGACTAAACCACGACTAAATCAGGATTAAATCAGGAAAAAATCAGGTCTAAACCAGGTCTAAAGCAGGTTTAAACCAGGACTAAACCAGGTCTAAACCAGGTCTAAACCAGGGCTAAACCAGGTCTAAACCAGGTCTAAACCAGGGCTAAAGCAGGTCTAAAGCAGGTTTAAACCAGGACTAAACCAGGTCTAAACCAGGGCTAAACCAGGTCTAAACCAGGTCTAAACCAGGGCTAAACCAGGTCTAAACCAGGGCTAAACCAGGTCTAAACCAGGTATAAACCAGGGCTAAAGCAGGTCTAAACCAGGTCTAAAGCAGGTCTAAAACCAGGACTAAACCAGGTCTAAAGCAGGTCTAAAGCAGGTCTAAACCAGGTCTAAATCAGGTCTAAACCAGGTCTACACCAGGTCTAAACCAGGTCTAAACCAGGTCTAAACCCGGTCTAAACCAGGTCTAAACCCGGTCTAAACCAGGTCTAAACCAGGTCTAACCCTTCCCCCAGTGGGTTTATGTGTTTAACATTTGCTCGTCTCTTTTCTTTCTGGACTCGTACATTAGACACTGACGTTTCCATCTCGTCCAAACGCAGCAGGTCCCCGTCCCCAGTGTTTTCTCTCCGCATCGATCCGATCTTTCGCCTCGTGTTCGCTCCCAAACGCGCCGCGGAAATCAATAAACATTTATCGAGAATTTGCCGAGTGGAATTTTTTAATAGCGCGCTCAAAGATGCAGAAAATCGAGGTTTGATCGGAAAAAACGAGGAATCACTAGCGGAAGTTACAATGATTTAAAAGGTAAACCGGATTTTTACTGTCTTAAAACTAGCATGCTAACAGTGCACTTCCTGATTCTCTGACAAATGTGGCTGTGTGTCCATCCTCCTGTATGTGTCAGATGCCCTCCCGTCCCCAAAAGTCTCGAGTTAATCTGCAGAAATTGTGGTTTTCCCTACAAAAAAAAAAAAAAATTCTTCTTTGAAATGTAAAATTTCATTAAAATTTCTTTTACATTTGACCAAAACAAATATTTGAAAATATTCTTGGCCACTTTTTAGGTATATATCTGCTCAAAACTGATTTTTAAAACAATTTTTCACAATAAAAAATAATTAGACTAAACCAAGGACTAAAACGAGGACTAAACCAGATCTTAAACCAGGACCACGCCATCTTTCCCTATTGGACCACACCAGAGCCAAACTAGGACAAAACCAGGACTGAACCAGGACTGAACCAGGTCTA
The DNA here is from genome assembly GCA_034769755.1 of Odontamblyopus lacepedii. Lineage (NCBI taxonomy): Eukaryota > Metazoa > Chordata > Actinopteri > Gobiiformes > Gobiidae > Odontamblyopus > Odontamblyopus lacepedii. Next base: position 4,056,246 of record CM068366.1, read on the forward strand.
AACCAAGAATCAAACAGCAGGACTAAACCAGGACTAACCCAGGTCTAAACTTGGACTAAACCAGGACTGAACTAACATTTAACCAGGACTAAACCAGGTCTAAATCAAGACCAAACCAGGACAAAACAAGGACTGAACCAGGACTAAACCACAAATAAAACAGCAGGAATAAACCAAGACTAAACCAGGACTAAATCAAGTCTAAACTAGGACAAAACTAAATCCAAACCAAGACTAAACTAGGACTGAACCAGGTCTAAAACATGAATAAAACTGCAGGACTAAACCAGGACCAAACCAGGATTTAACTGGGACTAAATCAGGTCTAAAACATGAATAAAACAGCAGGACTAAACAAAGACTAAACCAGGACTAAATCAAGACCAAACCAGGACTAAATCAAGACCAAACCAGCACTGTACCAGGACTAAACCAGAACAGAACGGGGTCTAAACCACAAATAAAACAGCAGGACTAAACCAAGTCTAAACTGGGACAAAACTAAATCCAAACCAGGATTTCACTAGGACTAAATCAGGTCTAAAACAGGAATAAAACTACAGGAACTAAACCAGGACCAAACCAGGACAAAACCAAGTCTAAACTGGGACTAAACCAGGTCCAAACCAGGATTTAACTGGGACTATATCAGGTCTAAAACATGAATAAAACAGCAGGATTAAACAAGACTAAACCAGGACTAAATCGAGACCAAACCAGGACAAACCCATTACTGAACCAGGACTAAACCACAAATGAAACAGCAGGACTAATCCAAGTCCAAACCAGGACTAAATAAAGACTAAAGTAGAGCAAAACTAAAACCAAACCAGGATCAAACTGGGACTAAAACGTGAATAAAACAACAGGACTAATCCAGAATAAAAAAAAATATATATATATAAATAAAAATAATATTAGAACCAGCAGCACGTGTGTCAGTTTTGACGTGTGTGTGATCTATAAATCACCCCAAAAAATGAAAATTATAGTAAATTTAAAGTACGTACGACAGGTTTTGACAAAACTTCGGCACAATCTCCACAAGAAACACATTGTTCTGCTTCTTTAAACATGATTTTAACACACGTTTTAGTAAAATGATGGTCTAACCCGTCACGAGGAGGTTAAATGAACCTCTAAACTGGACTCACCCGGTTTGGGTCGTACTCGAGGACTCGGCGTCGGGCTGCCTCCAGTTCATCGTATCCTGGGACGGCTCTGGACACTTGGTATTCCCTCCTCTGCCCGCTGGAAAACAACACAAAACAAAACATACATGGATTTAAAAACAAGGACTGTACTGCATGGATTTAGGATCCGAAAGCTGAAATCAGGACAAGCTTCTTTACTTTACTTCTTTTCTTTACTTTACTGATCAACAAGGGAATTTATTTGGACACAGGAGCTCACACAGCACAGTATAATATATTAAAAAGAGTAAAAAATATAAGTACATTTTAAACAAGAAGTCAAATAATAAGAAATAATTATAAAAAAAGTAAATGTACAAGTCAAAATAAAATAGAAAAATTTGTAATAAATAAAATATAAACAAAATTTTCATCTATAAAACCGGCTGTAATGGAATAAACGCAAAATAAAGAAGGTTAATGCCACACTGTGGGACATTTCTAGGCGAAGCAATGACATCTCCATGGAGACCAGCAGGTAGTGGACCCCTTACCAGAAACGTTACGCAGTTACAGTTACAGTTTCCACTGTTTTCAAGCACCAATACAACACAGTTAATTCTTCTCTGGATTTTTTATTTTATTTTTTAAAATAATCTCCATGGAAACAAGTAGGCGGCAGACTCTTCGCTAGAAAAGTTACATAAGGCATCTTTAAACCAATGCGTTTCCGAGTCCCTGGTTCACGCTCTCGCTTCGGTCGCTCAAAATTCCGCCTTTTCCGCCGTTTTTCTTTTCTTGACAAATCCCGGATCGTTTGAGATTTGAGCGGCTCCGTCACCGAATCACGTTTTATATATTTTTTTATCTTCGGTTTTCCGTTTCTGAACACGGACAAAGGAAACGGCAAACGCTCCAGAGGATTTCGGATGCGGGACTCCAACGTGAACCGAAATCAGAATCACAATTTGAATGGACGCAATTAGCAAAAAAGACGGTAATTTTTAAGGTGTAAAGCAGGTTTAAACATGAATAAAACAGCAGGACTAAACCAGGACTGAACCAGGACTAAATCAGGACTAAATCAGGACTAAACCAGGACTAAACCAGGACTACACCAGGACTGAAACAGGGATTGAACCAGACCTAACCCAGGACTAAATCAGGAATAAACCAGGGACTGAACCAGGACTAGACCACAAATAAAACAGCAGGACTAAATCAAGACCAAACCAGGACAAAATCACAACTAAACCAGGACTAAACCAGGTCTAAAGCATGAATTCAACAGCAGGAATAAACCAAGACTAAACAAAGACTAAACCAGGATTAAACCAGAACTGAACTAGATCTAAAACATAAATAAAACAGCAGGACTAAACCAGGAATAAACCAGATCTAAACCAGAACTACAGCCCCTGCCGTTTTGGACCTGCTTTAGTCCTTGTTTAGTCCATGTTTAGTCCTTGTTTAGTCCTGGTTTAGCCCTCATTTAGTCCTTGTTTAGTCCTGGTTTAGTCCTGGTTTAATCCTTGTTTATTCCTTGTTTAGTCCTGCTTTAGTCCTTGTTTAGTCCTTGTTTAGCCCTCATTTAGTCCTTGTTTAATCCTGCTTTAGTCCTTGTTTAGCCCTCATTTAGTCCTTGTTTAATCCTGCTTTAGTCCTTGTTTAGCCCTCATTTAGTCCTTGTTTAGTCCTGGTTTAGCCCTCATTTAGTCCTTGTTTAGTCCTGCTTTAGTCCTTGTTTAATCCTTGTTTAGTCCTTGTTTAGTCCTGGTTTAGTCCTGGTTTAGCCCTCATTTAGTCCTGGTTTAGTCCCAGTGAAACTCCTGCACATCACATCAGTTTTGTGAAGTCGTAGTTCAGTTTTGTCTCATATTTCTGTATATTTATGCAGATTTGTCGTGTGGGAGCCTGGGGGATGTCGTTTTGTGGGCGGAGCCTCGTACAGACTCGTACTTCTAACCGTAAAGAGGGTCTGAACAGGGCCCGGGAGATCTCTAGATGACTCAAACACGCCTGGACGACTCTAAACCCTCTCCAGACGTGTTTTTGACCAGGAAATAACGTCGTAACACGGGAGGAGGCTGGAAAAAGTGGATAAATGTGTGGTTTGGGTCTGAGAGCGGATTTCGCGGCATAATCCTGTGCTCTGGGAAATATACGAGTCGTGACACAGACGCACGGAGATGAAAATGTGGTTTCCTCCGAGGCTCCGACACTTATGAAGAAAACGCTGCGAAATATGAATGATGCAACCGCACACTTACACAAAGCAATTTATGTGGACGAGTTAGATAATGTGAGGCTTAAAAGGTGCAAACGTGTGACATTTTCCTGTTAGGGGTTCGTCTCCTGCTTTTCTCTGCCTGGAATGTTCCGCACTGTGACTTTAAACAGCTCTGCCTTACGTTTATTCAGTCACAGGTGGATTTACAGCTCAAAAATACCCAGAAAAACAGACTGTGAGCGGGGTCGCCTCTCCACAGATCTGACCTGGAACTCCTGGTTGGGACCTGATTTAGTCCTGGTTGAGTCCTTGTTGAGTCCTTGTGTTATCTTGGTTTGGTTCAGTCCTGGTTCAGTCCTGGTTTGGTTTCAGTCCTGGTTCAGTCCTGGTTTAGTCTTGGTTTGGTTCAGTCCTGACTCAGTCCTGGTTTAGTCCTGACTTGGTTGAGTCCTGGTTTAGTCTTGGTTTGGTTCAGTCCTGACTCAGTCCTGGTTCAGTCCTGATTTGGTTCAGTCCTGGTTCAGTCCTGGTTTGGTTTCAGTCCTGGCTCAGTCCTGGTTTAGTCTTGGTTTGGTTCAGTCCTGACTCAGTCCTCGTTCAGTCCTGATTTGGTTCAGTCCTGGCTCAGTCCTGGTTTAGTCCTGACTTGGTTGAGTCCTGGCTCAGTCCTGGTTTAGTCTTGGTTTGGTTCAGTCCTGACTCAGTCCTGGTTTAGTCCTGACTTGGTTGAGTCCTGGCTCAGTCCTGGTTGAGTCCTGGTTGAGTTCTGGTTGAGTCCTGGTTGAGTTCTGGTTGAGTCCTGGTTGAGTTCTGGCTCAGCCCCAAACTGAACATTCTTTATGAGATTAATATTTACCAAATTTTTTACATATACAATTCTTTATAATTTAATATAAAACCAAGACCAAATCAGGACCAAATCAGGACTAAACCAGGACTAAACCAGGACCAAATCAGGACTATACCAGAACCAAACCAAGACCAAACCAGGACTATACCAGGACTAAACCAGGGCTAAACCTTAATCACTTTAAAATAGTTTTATTTTCTAAAACCTGGTTGGGATTAAGTTAAATTCTGAGTAATTTGAAGTGTACAGAAACAAACTGTTGCGTTTCTTTAGATTTTTAATGCGTATCCAATATGACAGTCGCCTGCTTGTGTTTAATTAACCTCTACTTTTCGCTGTAAAATGCATAAAATGAAGAAAAATGCCAAAAAAAATCCCATTCTGCCAAGTCTATTTTGTCTGTTATTAAAATTCCTGCTGTTATTAGTCGCACCACACGACATTTTAACACTTTACGTACAAAAAACACGCAGAATAACTCAGGATTTCTGAACGAAATGATTTGGTGCTACAGAAACGTGGTGAATTATTATGAAATTTGAGCCTTTTTAAGTGAGGAAACTGCAAACGGACAGAAATCGTAGGCGTCACGTCATTATTATTTCCCGTTTTTTTCCATCCAAACAAACTGTGATATTTCTCGGCGTTTTGCAGTTTCCCGGCGCTCCTGTAGGATCCATTAGCGGAACCCGGAGCTGCTAATTAAAGGTGCCATTTTGATTGAGTGCGTTTGCCTCTCCAAATGAAACAACGGTGTAATTATGTCGTGATGGGGCCCAGTCCATCACTGACAACACAAACATTATCCTATTAGAACAAAGAAGACCTCATATGACGGGCTGAGGGAGGAGACACACGGGCACGTCCGCTCCTAAAACGCTTTTACTGACACTTAAAGCTGCACTGCGGAACTTTCTGATGTGGGGGTCTGTCATATGTTTGTTTCCATGGAGACGCCCCACAGATCGACTTTATATTTATTCAGTCACAGGAGGTTTTAGAGCTCAGAAATACACAGAAAAACAGACTGTGAGGACTAAAGTAGGACTAGACCAGGACTAGGCCAGGACTAGGCCAGGACTAGACCAGGACTAGGCCAGGACTAGGTCAGGACTAGGCCAGGACTAGGCCAGGACTAAACCAGGACTAGGCCAGGACTAGGCCAGGACTAGGCCAGGACTAGAACAGGACTAGACCAGGACTAGGCCAGGACTAGGCCAGGACTAGGCCAGGACTAGACCAGGACTAGGCCAGGACTAGGCCAGGACTAGGCCAGGACTAGAACAGGACTAGACCAGGACTAGGCCAGGACTAGGCCAGGACTAGACCAGGACTAGGCCAGAGACTAAAAGAGGGACTGAACATTGACTATACCAGAGAAAGACCAGGACTAAACAAGTACTAAACCTGGACCAAACCAAAACCAAACTAGGATTATATCACGACCAAACCAAGACCAAACCAATACCAAACCTGGACTAGACCAAGACCAATCCAAGACCAAACTAGGACTATACCACGACAAAACCAAGACCAAACCAGGACTAGACCAGGGCAAAACCAAGATAAATCCAGGACTAAACCAAAACTAAACCAGGGACTAAAAGAGGGACTAAACAGTGATGATAGACCTAAACCTGGACCAAACAAGGAGTATACCAGGACCAAACCAGGTTTACACCAGGACTATACCAGGACCAAACCAGGATTACACCAGGACTATACCAGGACCAAACCAGGGACTAAAAGAGGGACTGAACATCGACTACACCAGAGATAGACCAGGACTAAATCAGGACTAAACAAGTACTAAACCTGGAACAAAACAGGACTAGACCAGGACCAAACCAGGACCAAACCAGGACTATACCAGGACCAAACCAGGACTATACCAGGACCAAACCAGGACTAGACCAAGACCAAACCAAGACCAAACCAGGACCAAAACAGGACTAGACCAGGACCAAACCAAGACCAAACCAGGACCAAACCAGGACTATACCAGGACCAAACCAAGACCAATCCAAGACCAAACCAGGACCAAACCAGGACTATACCAGGACCAAACCAAGACCAATCCAAGACCAAACCAGGACTAGACCAATACCAAACCTGGACTAAACTAAGACCAAACCAAGACCAAACCAGGACTAGACCAATACCAAACCTGGACTAAACTAAGACCAAACCAGGACCAAACCAGGACTATATTACTTAAATCCACTAGTCCTTGTTAAGAAAGTAAAGCAAAATAAAAAGGTAAAAAAATATCAAAATAAATCAAATAAACCACAGAGTAACAGTGCTTTTCTATCATTTGGCTGTGTCTCAAAATTAAATATACTATGGTATATTTCATCACATTATTACAACAAATCAATAGGCTGTTTTTAAATAGTCCTTTACATAATATAGGGATCTCCAACCTGTAGCTCAGAAGATACAAGCAGCTCGCCAAGGGATTTCTGAATTACTCGTATTGTATGAATTAAATGTCTATTTTTATGGTATCACTTTGATGCCGGGCTTTGTGCACTGGCAAATAAATCACGGTTTACGGCTTATGTTTAATCGACCTGTGCCACATCTAAGTCTTGTCATGGCTCTTATTTCTAAATATTTCCCTGCGACCACTAAAACGCTGTGGAGTTTTCGTTTTGTAAAGCTATAGCTCACCCGGGGGAGAGAGGCTGGAGAGCCCGGGGAATATTATAACAGAATGATTCAAACTCCTCCACAGCAGCGTCAGGAAACAGTCACAGAGAAATAAATGTGATGTTTTATCCCACGTTTTGTAAAGTCTGTGTTTTTTACCAGATTATTTCTGTCTGAGGCCTGTAAAAAGACAGAAACCGAAGAACACGGACACTGAACATATGTAAACGAGTCATTGCATTTGGCCCTGCTCCTCCCACTGGTCCAAGGTTTGGTTCAGTCCTGGTTTAGACCTAGTTTAGATCTGGTTTAGATCTGGTTTAGTCCTGGTTTAGACCTGGCTTAGACCTGGTTTAGACCTGGTTTAGACCTGGTTTAGATACTGGTTGAGTCCTGAGTTTTCTCTAATTAAGTCCTAGTTTAGTCCTGGTTTAGTCCTGGTTTAGACCTGGTTTAGTCCTGTTTTAGACCTGGTTTAGATACTGGTTTAGTCCTGAGTTTTCTCTCATTAAGTCCTAGTTTAGTCCTGGTTTAGTCCTGGTTTAGACCTGGTTTAGTCCTGGTTTAGACCTGGTTTAGTCTTTTTACTAGGGCCCGACCGTCCATCCATCCATCTTCTCCCGCTTAATCCAGTTGGGTCGCGGGGCACCTGACCCCCCCTATGAACCCCTCTGCAGGTGGTGAGCCCACAGGAGGGTGGACAACATGGTCCTTGATGTTAGTTCATAGGGGTGCTGCATGTTTTTGGGTTGATGGGGGAAACCGGAGCACCCGGAGGAAACCCATCCAGACACGGGGAGGAACATGCAAACTCCACACAGAAAGGCCCGGGCGACCCGGGGATCGAACCCGCAACCTTCTTGCTGTGAGGCCTGAGTGTTGCCACTCAGCCACCGTGCCGCCGGGGGGGATACATGATACAGATAAAATGGGAGTTGGAGCTGCCGATATATTTATGACGTAAAAATTCACTGTAAATCTTCAGTTGTTTATAAAACTTAAGTTTGGCTCTATTGGGTTTTCCGTTGGGTTTATTTAGGCGACATTTCTTGTTCTTCTGCCTCTTTACGTCATATTTAAAGAGTCGGTCGACCTAATGGTGTTTTTGTACGATATTCTAGCCAGTAAAGAAAGTGCTGTAAATAAACTACCACCGTTAGCCTTTAGCGGTAAATGTGTGTGCCCCGCGGTAAATTCATGATCTGCTAAATGCCGATAATTCACACCTCTATTCACAGCTCATTTCCATATCAGTGCGTGTCCAGTAACATATATACGGCCACTATAGTCACTTTACAGTCGCTAACAGAAGAGAAAACAGCCTGTTTATGTGTGCGAGCTACAGCAGCTAATCGCTAACCAACGAGAAAGAACCAAAACGAGCTTCAAAACCGACACATTTCAACACTCCTCACACAGGCTCCTCTCAGATCAGCACTAAGAACTGTCCTTTAATCCAGACTCGCACTGAGCGGCCGCAAAAACAACAGAATCTCAGTGTTACGTGGATCTACAGCTGCAGGTGTAAACAAACCCTTTCAGTCATGATCCACAGGGTTATAGTCCATGTTTTTGGTTTTGTTTTGTTTTATAATGCTGCAAAATGGCTGAATAAACTACTACTCCTAATGCTGAACCCACTTACCGTCATATTTTAGTGTCAGGTATTCAACAGTTTTTTAATCTCATTTGCAAACAACAACAAAAAACTACAAAATTCCACCATATTTTCCCAAACTTTCCGTCTGTTTCCATTCACAAACCTCCTCGTGCTCGGATCCGGCCTCCCTCTGCTTCGCTCTGGCACAGGTCGAAAATAACCCGCCGTCTAAAGCCGCCCACGTCCCCTGTTTCCCGGCGAGGCCCGGGCGAGGTAACCATGGCAACAGCGCTCACCACCACCACCACCACCACCACCACCACGAGCCAACGCGTGAGGTCCCTGCGCCGGCGTCCGAGGAGGGGGATCGTGTGAGACGGGATCGTTCCGGGAGGACAGTGACGATGTGCAGGAACGCAGACGGAGAATTCACACCTGTACTTCACTAGAGCAAATACTTTTACTTCACTAGAGCAAATACTTTTAATTCACTAGAGCACGTTTTACAGCAGATACTTTTACTTCACTAGAGCACGTTTTACAGCAAATACTTTTACTTCACTAGAGCACGTTTTACAGCAGATACTTTTACTTCACTAGAGCACGTTTTACAGCAGATACTTTTACTTCACTAGAGCAAATACTTTTACTTCACTAGAGCACGTTTTACAGCAGATACCTTTACTTCACTAGAGCACGTTTTACAGCAAATACTTTTACTTCACTAGAGCACGTTTTACAGCATATACTTTTACTTCACTAGAGCATGTTTTACAGCAGATACTTTTACTTCACTAGAGCACGTTTTACAGCAAATACTTTTTACTTTTACTTCACTAGAGCACGTTTTACAGCAAATACTTTTTACTTTTACTTCACTAGAGCAAATAATTTTTACTTTTACTTCACTAGAGCACATTTTACAGCAAATACTTTTTAATTTTACTTCACTAGAGCACGTTTTACAGCAGATACTTTTACTTCACTAGAGCACGTTTTACAGCAGATACTTTTACTTTTACTTCACTAGAGTAGATTTTACAACAAATACTTTCTACTTTTACTTCACTACATTTAAGAACGTGCGTCAGACGTGTTTTTAGCGTTTAGTTTGAGTTCACGTGGAAACTCTGAGCGAGTCTAAATCACAAAAACGGCAAAAGAAATCAATTCAATCAGCCAAATTCTTTATCAAAATCACTGCATTTCGTCCTTTAATGGCGCAGAAACTCTCTCGTTAAGTACATTTTTCAACAGATACTTTAATACTTTTATTCTAGTAACACTTTACTTTTGTATTTGTACTTTTACTTAAGCGTTTCGAGCTGATGATTTCCTCAAGACACAATTTCCACAAGACGAGACGAGATACGAGATGAAAAATCGGCCAAATTCTTAATCAAAATCACTGCATTTCCTCCTTTAAATGTTCTAAAACTCTCTGCAAAATACTTTTACTGAAGTATTTGTGTGCTTTTACTCGAGTAATTTTACCTTTGTATCTGTACTTTTACTTAAGCATTTTGAGCTCTGATTTGTTGCAGAAATAATTAGGGACGAGACGAGAGACAATTTTCACAAGACGAGAAGAGATCCCCTTTCTCTCCTCCTCCTTAAAGCGTTTTTCTCTCTTTTCTCCTTCCCTCTTTCTCTCTCTCCTCCCCTCTCCCTAATTCTCTCGCTTTCTCTCTTTCCCAAGACTGCGCTTTCCCTTCTCTTTCTCTCCCTCCCTCTCTTCCCCTCTCCCATTCTCTTTTTCTCCCCTTTTCTCTCTCTACTATCCCCTCCCCCTTTCTCCTCCTTAGTGCTTTTTTCTCTCCTCCCTCCCTCCTTCTCCCTCCCCCTTCTCTTTTTCGACTCCTTCCCTCTTTCTCTCCCTCTCTCTTCCGGGACCCCCCTTTCCTCCTCTCTCTCCCTCTCCCCCCCAACCTCATTCTTCCTCCTTAGTGCCCTTTTCTCTCCTCCCTTCCTCTCCTTTCCCTCCTTCTCTTCTTTCACCCTTTTTTCTCTCCACTACTTCCCCTTCCTCCTCCTTAGGGTATTTTTTACTCCTTCTCTCCCTCCCTCTCTTTCTCCTCCTCCTGTTCTCCCTAATCCTTTTTTCTCTCTCACTACCATCCCCCTTTCCTTCTTCTGCTTTTTTCTCTCATCCCTCCTTCTCTTTCTCTCCCCCCTCCTTCTCTCCCTCCACCTTTTTTCTCTTTTCCACTCCCCCTCTTCCACCTCCTTTAGGCATTTTCTCTCCCTTACTCCCTCCTTCTATCTTCTCGCTCTTGCTTTCTTTTCTCTCCCTCTTTCTATTTTCTCTCCCGTCTTCTCTTCTCTGCCTCCTCCCTCTCTCCTTCTCTCTCTTGCTTTCTCTTCTCTCCCTTTCTCCCTCCTTCTCTCCTTTCTTCCTTCTTCCCCTCTCTTCCTCTTTCTCTTTTGCCTTATCTTCTCTCCCCCTCTCCCGCTTTCTCTCCCTCTTGCCTTCTCTTCTCCCTCTTTCCCTCCTTCCTTTGTCCCCTCTCCCTCCTTCTTTCTCTCTCTCCCTCCTTCCCCCTCTCCCTTGCTTTCTCTGCTCTCCCTACAGCATCTTTCTCTCCTTCTCCTCTCTCTTGCCTTCTCTTCACGCCCTCTTTCTATTTTCTCTCCCTCTCTCTCTTACCCTCTATTCTCCCTCTTTCCCTCCTTCCTTCGTCCCCTCTCTCTCCCTCTTTCTCTCTCTCCTTCCCCCTCTCCCTTGCTTTCTCTTCTCCCCCTCCAGCCTCTTTCTCTCCTTCTCTCTCTTGCCTTCTCTTCTCCCCTTCTCCCTTTTTCTCCTCCTTAAGGCATTTTTCTCTCCCTAACTCCATCTTTCTCTCCCTCCTCTCCCTCTCTTCTCCTCCTCCCTCGTTCCAGTCGTACGTTTTCCTCCTCCTCTTCCTCCCGTTCGGGCGTCACATGTGATTAGGCTCCTGCGCTCGCGTGACCCAAACCCCAAAAAAAAGGTTAGCCACGCCTGTCACATTTTATTACCCACAAGGCACCTCTGTGTAAGTCACCGGAGCCGGGATGGAGAGATGAAAGCCGGACGAGAAGATGTGAGGAGTTTTCAAAAAGACGGGAAAAAGAAACAGACGTCGCGGTGGAGAGAAAAGAGGACGAGGTTAGAGAGGAAAGTGTAAAAATACGACGGTAGAAGTGTTTACCAAATCCATTCAAAGTTTACTTCATTTTGACAAATTTCTGGAAAAAAATCGCCAAGAATACGTCATTTTTGAGGAATATTTTTTACATAATTTATTAGAAATCAGACGCGGGAAGTTCTAATGTCGTTTCCTTGTCGCAATCAGACCCGGAGTTGTGTTTTTTGTTTCATTCCCACATGTTTAACGCACAAAAAACTCTGCAGATTTAGGCTGAGGTTCTTCTGTCAAACTGAAAAAAACAACAACACTCTGTTCCACCTTGTGATGTCATGCGGTGGTACAGGAAGTGTGTTTAAACTCCACACACCTTTATTTTCTAGATTTATTTGGACAATTCCAACCCTGGAATCGCCGATCTCCACTGAACGAAAGGTTCAAAGGAGCTGTTCAACTTGAAAACTACAGCTTCATGATGAAAACTTTATTAATAGAGCGATTTTCAGACAAAAAAAACGCAACACAAAGCGCTTAACTCACTCTCTCAGTGTTTGGTCAGAGAGAGGTGAGTTCTTTGGGGATTCAGATGAAGCTCTAGTGAGTCACAAATGTCGTTCTACATCCTTTATCTTATATGGGATTCATAAGCATAAGGGATTCGGATTTATCGACTACCGACATTTAACACATGCATCCCGAATTTCCAACTTCCGGTCATCGCACAATGTTTGTCGGGAAGGTTCCTCCGAAAAAGTGAGCGTCAAACCTCCGCGTTTGATTTCCCAGTGGAAGCGTCGACTGTCAGACGATCGTTTCAGGCCTTTTGAACCACATCGCTTTTGTTTCTCGTTCCGATATTGTCATATTTTAGTTATGGGATTCGGACATCGTAATTGTGTGGTTGTTGGACGTCCCAACAGCGGAAAACAACGGCTCGAGAAGCATCAACTTTCCAGTGTCCAAACTTCAGCGACTTGAAAACAGTCTTTTCAATTCTTTTGAACCATATCGCGGTTGTTTTCTGGTTTTGATATTTTAATATACAGATCAAATAAGTTACTGTTATTCTTTGATAAGTATAAGAGCTCAACTTTCCTTCTTTGTGGAAAAATGAGCCGTCAGAACCCGAGTCGGAGCAACCGTCGCCGAGTCTGAAGGCGAAGAACCAACATACATGAGCGTCGCTGAAGTTTGGACCTGGAAAGTCGATGCTCTGAAAAATTACCTCAGAAAGAAAAACTTGAAAATTACTGGCGGAAAAGCCGAACTTGTTGCTCGGGTATTTGCTGCCTCGGAGATCGGCATTTGCGCAGGAACCGTTTGCTAAAGCACGAGTCGAAAATTCGTAACCAAGGTTGAGCGAGGGATCGGGATTTTGCTTTGTTGGCGCTCCGCATACAAAACGTTCGCTGCAGACTCGGGAGGATTCGTAGGCAGCTAAAGGTTTTCTTTTTCGTCCTTCCTGTGTATCAGTGCTGCCCAGTTGCCTTCGCTTTTCACTATTTTTCAATTCCGTCGGGAAGGGAAACAGTTTGAACGGAGGTTTGCGGTCACATTTCTCGAGCCGTCTTCCGCTTTCGGGACATCCAACAACCGCACAATTAAAAAATATGACAATATCAGAGCTAGAAACAAAAGCAATGTGGTTCAAAAGGCTTGAAACGATCGTCTGACAGTCGACGCTTCCACTGGGAAATCAAACACGGAGGTTTGACGCTCACTTTTTCGGAGGAACCTTCCCGACAAACATTGCGCGATGACCGGAAGTTCGAAATTCGGGATGCATGTATAGAACACAGCATAAGACCGCATGGGAATGGAAAAGAAAGTCCTACGATTTAATGTGGGAAATCACAGGTAAAGAAAGGGTCTTTTTATCCTCACTGTGGAATCAGAATCAGTATCGAGTATCGAGTCTGTTCCTTAGTATCGTCGTTTGACATTTAAAGGTGTAAAAGTGGGGTTTAAGTGGTGTTATGATGCCGTTTCCTCCTCAAAAACAGACCTGGAGCTGTGTTTTGTTTAGTCTGTCTGCATCTCCAAAGCTCCAAACGCTCTGCTCCACCTTGTGATGTCATGAAGTGGTACATTTTACAAGCGAACGCCTCCTTTTACCTTTGAGATTGTTAAACGAATCCTGTATCTCTTTGTATTCGTGCCAGAAGTCCCGCAGTTCAAATCCTCTTTTACAAACACGCGCCACATTAAACCAGAATCGTCTCGCGTTTTATTTTATTTTTTCGAGTTTCCATTTTCATTTCCAGCTCTTCATTTCTGCCGCCGCTATTAAAACGCCGCTTTATTCCCGTAGCGTCTGGCGTCGCTTCTTCCTCCGTTTCACAAAAGACGCTTCACTCCGAGCGGCGACGGCTCTTCCAGCTAATCAACTTTTGGAAGAAGAAAGCCGAGGAAAAAATGGGGGAAAAAAAGAAAGAAAAACAGACGCTGCGAGGGCCATTTCGAAGCTTAAAGAGACATTTCAGCCGCTGCAAATGAGTTTATTAATTAGAGAAAGAGAGAAAGAACGAGAGGAACCGAAAGAGAGAAGCGGGAGCTCATATCGTAGATGTATTATGACGCTGCAAAGTGGACGGGCCTGAAAACACAAAGACGTTTTGATACGGGGTTCATGTCAAAGCGCTGAGGCGTTTGATTGACAGGTGGATCAGCCAATCAGGGGCAAGGATGGACCGTCTGTATCAAAACAAATATGACGGCTTACGAGATTAAAAATAAACGAAAAATATTAAATGATTAAAGAGAGAAACAGGCTCCTACAGCTCTGCTCAAACAGTGAGAGAAACAGGACTGTATAATACTCCCTACAACTCTATAACCCACCCTTATGTAACAGATAATACTCCCTACAACATTGGACGGGTGATTTACCAGACAAAACAATGGTAGTTTAAAAATTGCCCAAAAGTTTTACAAATATTGTTAAAAAAAATGGAAAAATGCCACAAAAAATTAAATAAATGCCACAAAAATTGCAAATACTATTAAAAAAACCATTACAAACCAGAACAAAGTGTAAAGTGGGAGGTTTCTTACACAAAAATATTTCTAAATAATGTACAAATATTGGCTTGAGGGCTCCAGAATCTGATCATTTACAAATATATATAAAAAATATATAAAATATCCAGTTAAATTGCATTAGTAGTAACAGGAAATTAATTTTTCAAGTAATTTTCTCTTTCTCAAAATGCTGTAACGTTGCAAACCCCAAACAAAGGACAAAAATGAGCAGTTTCCTGAACAAAAAACACTGTCTAATGAATTCCAAATATAAAAAAAAATCCTTTGACGTTGCAAAAGTTTGAGAAATTTCAAGATCCAAACAAAAAAATAGAAGTTTGAGTTTGTTCCAATGAGCTGCTCCGTTTCACATGAATCACTGAAATAAACGAATCTGATTGGACGGCTCGTTTAAGTGAAACAATAGTAATACAAAATTACCAAAAAATGTGCAAAAAAAGGATAAGAATTGAGGGTTTCTGAACAAAATATATTTTCAAACAATTTACAAATATTATTTAAAAAATCCTGCAAAATTGCCGTCGCAGGACAAAAGAGAAAATTGGCGCTTTCCTGGAAAAAAAAAATATTTAAAAATGATTATTATTGAAAATTCGTAACATTACAAAAACAATAAAATGGAAGGTTACTAAATAAAAAAAAACAGAATCACACAATTTACAAATATTATCCAAAAAACTTTAACACTTCGAATAGAAAAAGGGAGCAGGACAAAAGAGAAAATAAAATAAAAAAAATGTCACTCAAATGATAAAATGGGAGGTTTCTTGGACCAAAATAAAAAAGAAAATACAAATAATTTACATATATTACCCCAGAGTTTCTGATAACGCCGGAAGAGGCAAACAAAAGGATAAAATCTGACGTTTCGGAACAAAAAATATTCTCAAATAATTACCAAAAACACCCTAAAATCCTGCAGAACCGCAAACCGCAAACAAAGGATAAAATGGAAGCTTTCTCGGACAAACTGCTGAACTGTGAACAAAGATTTTTTTCCCCTTTTTTTTCCGATTTGAAAGGAGTCGGCCACATTGTGAGAGAAGCAACTACCCCACAGCGTAGTCTGCACCGGGAGCAGGCTAATTAGAGGTGAGCTGTGAGCTGGAGGCTGCGACTGCTGTGGAAGAGGGACTGAAAAAAAGAGATTTACAGGGAAAAAAAGACAGAAAAATAAGTGGACAGAGGGAAGAGAGCGATGGGGGGAAGCGAGAAACGACAGGAAATATAAAACAAATATAAAAAATCTGCTGTTTTCTTGTTGGATTTGACAAGGACGCGAGGGCAGCATCAAAGTGTGTGGTTTTTTGGTTTGATTTCCTGCAGAATAAATAAATTTGGGCAAAAAACCAAAAGATTCGGACAGAAAATCAAGTTAACACTGATGGTTAAAGCCACAGTGTGTAACTTTTTGGCAGAATAAATAACAAAATAGATTTAAAAATTGTATTAATTTGCCTTTTATACCCTTTATTTGGCATTTTTGGTGTTGTTTTGTCGTGAAAAAAAACAGCATTTTTTGACTTAAATTTGATCCTTTGTGTTGGTTTTGCAATTTTTATTTTTATTTTTTATAATATTTGAAAATTTTTGGGTTGTAGGGAGTATTATCTGTTACATAAGCGTGACTTGTTGTACAGTTGTAAGGAGTATTATCTGTTAATTAAAGCCACAGTGTGTAACTTTTCAGCTAAATAACAAAATAGTTATAAAAGCATGTTTTTAATTCACTTTTAATTGCTTTTATTGCGCCAAAAAAACACACAGCCGTACTGTGAGCGAGCTTGCCCCTCCACAAACCTGACTCTTACTTGCCCTTTCGTTCGTTTCCATGGAAATGCTGTTCTTTTGGCTATAATATTCCACAGAACGGCATTAAACGAATGCATCTCCAAAGTGGTGGTTTTAACATGGAATCAGATGGGGGCAAGTTGGATTATCGTGTGTCATCAAATCTCCAAAAGGTAAATTCACAAATGTTGAAGCTAATCACTTCCGAAGTTTAACAATAATCATTTTAGCTGCGGGTGCGATGCTAACTGGAGGCACTGCTCTGTCTGAAGATAAGTTAGAGTAGAATCTGAGCTTTATTTTAACGCAAAAAAACGGACTTGGGCCAGGCTGATTCGTGCTGTTAAACAAGTCTCTCTCACATAAAATTACAGTCAGGAGCTAATTTGCGTTAGAGTTTTTTTAACCCCTGAAGACCTAAGGGCAATTTTAGTACATTTCTCCTCGCCTGGATTTTTTTTCTTAATTTTGCTTTTAAAACTGCCCCTTTTACCCCCTAATGAAGTGTTCTACCTCCTTTTGTTCAGCACAACCTGTTATTTCACAATCTGCTGCTGTAGTTGTGTCATGAGGCTGTGATAAAAGCTACAGGACCAGAAACAGAGATGAAAAAAACAAAACAGAAAATAAAATTCACTCTTTTATACAAAACACACTGTAAACATGTAGAAATTACTTTTTGGACATAAAAAATGTTTAATTTAGGGCCTCGGCTACAAAAATGCAAAATATCAAGTCTGTAAGTAAATTAAAAATCTCCTTATTGCCCTAAAAACAAAAAAAAGTGTAATCGCTCCATGACTTTCCTGGTCCAGTCCTGGAAACAGCTCCTGTCAGGTCCAGGGCCAGAGCCACAGCACTTCTGCATTTCCAGGTGTTTATTACATTTGGATTTGTTCATTTTGAGCGAAATAAACATTTCAAATAAAAATAGCAAAGGGATGAGCAATTACGCACACCAAGATGTGTAATTTTCCATGTGTGAGAGAATTAACTCCACTTAGAGCGACTTTTTCACTCGTTATAAACACACACAGTCAGAGGAGTCAACCATCTTGACTCACTTCACTCTTTGGCAAAGTTTGGCTCGATCAAAATGGACGGAGCGCATGAGTTTGGGGAAAACAAAGTTCCTGTTGGACACTCGTTTTGCTCACGTCATCACACAGCGTGAGTGTGACGTAGGATAAAGCCGCAGAAATGTACAGAAACCTCTATGTCTGCACTTTCAGAGGGGGAAAGGAAGTTTCTGCGTGGATACAGAAAACATATTCCTCGATATCGTGTACGATACCGTAGGTCTTCGACGGTTAGTGAATCGCTCTCGACATTTGGTTGAAAATCAAACTCCGAAACGAGACCACGAACGCTCGGACTGACCACAGGAAAGTGAAAATGTGCTCTTTAAACCCATTTTGTATTTGTATTTCTCGAGTTTTCAGACCATCTTAAAATGCATTTGACGGCGTTCGCGAATGTGTGCATTGCGTCGCCGCGGTAACGGCACAACATTCCTCCAAAGACACACACGCAACACCCCCCAGCGCGACATCACTGCAAAATATTAATGGAGTTTATTGTTGAGCTGCAATCTGAAAGACGTGTCTGTGTCTGTGTCTGTGTCAGTGTCAGTTTCTTTCAGACATGTTGAGCTGTTTGAGTTGTAAATTGTCGATATTTGTCAACACAAATTCAGACGTTGAAACTGAGAGAAATTCCCTCCGGACCGATGAGAAAAAAAGGATAAAAATAGATTTGTTTCTGGCAACAAAAGCGGGAAACGCGCACCCACAGGACCAGCCGACTCCGCTCGGTAAAAGTTGCAAGAAAAACAAAAAGAAAAAACACTTCTATAAGCAATTTTTACACAGTTGTATTATTCCAGCTGTGGTGCGCCGAGTTCAGACTTTGGAGAAGAACTTTAAAGCCACAACGTGTAACTTTTTACCCCAAAAAATGAAAAAAAAACAATAGCACATTTTGTTTATTTTTGTTTTTTTACTTAATTTCTGTTGTGTTTTTTTGCATTGAAAAACGTGCTCGCATCTCCACAAACCTGACTCCTATTTGGCCTCTACCTGCTTGTTTCCATGGAGACGTTTGTTCCTTTGGCGATACTATCCCGCAGTATGGCCATAAAATGGATCTCTAACCATGGAGAATGTTCCGCAGTGTGGCATTAAACACACGTAATTTCCTTTTTTGGTTTTGTTTTGTTGTATTTTGAAAACCCTGCTAACCTCACCTCTCCACAGATCTGACCTGTAACTGAAAACCGCAAGTCCTAACTGTGAGCGGGCTCGCGTCTCCACAAACCCGACTCTTATTCGGCCTCCTCCTGCTCGTTTCCATGGAGACGCTTGTTCCTTTGCAGATAATACTCCTCATTATGGCCATAAAACGTATCTATAACCATGGAGAATGTTCCGTAGCGTGATTTTAACTCTCACTTTCCATGGAATCGAGCGTCAGGATTGCAAACGCCACCTGCTCGTCTCCACGGCGATCGTATTACTTTGCCTGGAATGGTCCGCAGTGTGGCATTAAACACGTCTATTTTCCTTTTTTGGTTTTGCTTTGTTGTATTTTGAAAAACAAGCATTGCCAAATTCCCGCAGATCTGACCTGTAACTGAGAAACACGCTCGCATCTCCACAAACCCGACTCTTATTCGGCCTCCTCCTGCTCGTTTCCGTGGAGACGCATGTTCCTTTGGCAATAATACTCCGCAGTGTGGCCATAAAACGTTTCTATAACCATGGAGAATGTTCCGCAATGTGGTTTTAAACACTTCTATTTTCCTTTTTTGGTTTTGTTTTGTTGCATTTTGAAAAACCGGCACTCTCGCCTCTCCACAGATCTGACTAGTAACTCAAATAGATAAATGAGAGAAAAAAATAGAAGGAAAAAGTGTAAAATTGTTTTGTTTGTTTTTAGATTTAGTTCCAGCATCAAAACCAAAATTTGCCGGATAAATCGCGCTCCATTTCTGCCATTTTCAGCGTTTTCTCATTCAAAATCCCGTCGTTCTAAATTGCTAATCGCTATAGCAACGGCCCGGTCACGGTTAACGAGCACAATAACTGGCGCTGTTTACATTTTGCGCGGGCTCAGGTTCGTCTATTTTCAGAGCGAGTTTATTTTAGGGCTCAGAGGGGACACAGGACGAGGACGTTTAAGTAAGAGTCAAAACAACGAGGAGCCGCTAAAACTGAGAGCTGTTTAATGCGCTGTTGCCACGGCGACAAACTGAAACGTGTTTCCTGTCCGAATGTCCACCCTGCTCCCTATTCAGAGCCCTGTTACTGTTTACGAGTGTGCAAATACTGAAATATCCAGATATCGCATCGTTTAATGTGACGATACAGAATCGATATCGTGAGCTGCTGTGTCGATATATATTTACACAGTATTTTTGGTATATTTGACTGAATTATTTTTTGCTACAGTTTTGTTGCTTGTTCAGTGAAAAGAAACTTGTTTATGTGACACATTTGACATTTTCACTGTTCTGAGGATTAAAATGTATTTGTTTCATTTTAAATTTGAAGTAATTTAACAAAGACTTTTAGTGTCACAGCCTCGATTTAGACTTTACTTTTTATTGAACTGAATTTATGGAATCGGAAATGGGCTAAAAACATGAACGACACGACTAACCCACAGGCAGTGATACAGACGCAGTACAGTACTGCAGTGATACAGACGCAGTACAGTACTGCAGTGATACAGACGCAGTACAGTACTGCAGCGATACAGACGCAGTACAGTACTGCAGCGATACAGACGCAGTACAGTACTGCAGCGATACAGACGCAGTACAGTACTGCAGTAATACAGACGCAGTACAGTACTGCAGCGATACAGACGCAGTACAGTACTGCAGTAATACAGACGCAGTACAGTACTGCAGCGATACAGACGCAGTAATACAGACACACTAAGGTATTGCAGTGATCCATCCATCTTCTCCCGCTTAATCCATCTGGGTCGTGGGGGCAGTTTGCTGCCCAATCCTCATAGCACCTGACCCCCTGTGAACCCCTCTGCAGGTGGTGAACCCCTCTGCAGGTGGTGCCCACAGGGCTACTGCAGTGATACGAGTGATAAATTGCCATTTAAAGCACCAAAGTGTCCAAACACAATGAAAACGGTTCATACAAGTGACACTGGGCACAGCCGTCTGGGATTTTATCTCAGAAACTTTGCTCGGTTTCCTCCAAGTTGCTCCAAGTTGCTCCAAGTTGCTCCAAGTTGCTCCAAGTTGCTCCAAGTTGCTCCAAGTTGCTCTGTCCGAGGAAAAGGGCCGTGTCAGTGCGAGTCTCTAGGAAACGTGCTCTGAGTTGGAGCAGTTCACAGAACTATAATAAAATCTGGAGGATGAATCCAAGATGGCGCCGTATTGTTTTCAGTGGTCTGTGCTCATAGGCGCATGACCCCAAAAAAGTTTATTTCTGCAGCCCAATGCAGCCCAGCGTGTGACATCAGAAACACAGTTCTGACCAATCAGAGCGCGAGCTGCTGGAGCTCAGAGCAGGGTGATGATAACTCTTACAAAGCTGATTTTTAGGCACTTTGATGATTTTAAAAATTTAAAAAGTTCATATGGCAAAAATACAGAATAATCCCTACAAAATCGGACCTTTATGACAGGTGTGATCGCCCTGTCAGCTGAACACGGGCAGGCTGATTTCTCAAAAAATGCAGTGTGCTTCTATGGGAGGATTTGTCCCGGTACAGACTTTGTCCCGGTACAGACTTTGTCCTGGTACAGAACTATACGGCTGCAGCTGCAGTACCCCCTATGGTGTCATCACTTTCGGTGTAATACAGGATGTTTAAAGCTGCACTAGGCGCATTTTGGTGGCTGTCTCCATGCAGATGTTATCACTTTGTCTGGGATTTTCCACAGTACGGCATTAAACCCTTCCTTTTGCACTTCTAAAGGAGATGTGAGTGTCTCTTCTCCGAGTTAAGTCCATAAAACAGCAGTTTCTCTGTGTCTCCTCTGTATTTCTGAGCCACTTGGACTCAGAATTCGTCCAAATGCCAGTTCTTGGATCCAAAGCGCTGGTTTACACGGCTCATTTCCTCCATTTCGATGAGACAGAGTTATTATTGGCCTTTGATAGACAAAAGGGGAGGATTTCCGCTGAGGATTGTAATGCAAATGTATCGTTTCAAATCTGTGATATTAAAACTTTTCTGTCAGAACTTCAGAAAGAAACGACCATTGACTTGCAAATGGAAAACAGAGAAAAGGGAAGGACGAGGAGACCGGAATATTTAACACAAGCACATGGAAGTACTGGTACTACAAAAGGAAGGAATTATAGCAGTAGTAGCAGTAGTACTTGTGTCATTACTGCCAGTAATTGTAGTAATAATTGAAGTACTAACAGTAAAAGCAGTAATATTAGTACTTTTGACACAGTAGAAGCAGCAGTATTGATATTAACAGCAGTACTTATGGTAATAATTGAAGTACTAGTGGTAAAAGCAGTGAAATTAGTACTTTTGACACAGTAGTAGCAGTCTTACTGGTATTAGTTATGGAAATAAATGAAGTACTAACAGTAAAAGCAGAAATATTTGTATTTTTGACACAGTAGTAGCAGTATTATTGACATTAACAGCAGTACTTATGGTCGTAATTGAAGTACTAGCAGTAAAAGCAATGACATTGGCAGTATTAATGTAGTACCAATAGTTGTAGTAGTAGTAGCAGCAGTAGTTGTGTCATTACTACTAGTAATTGTAGTAATAATTGAAGTATTCACAGTAAAAGTAGTAATATTAACACTTTTGACACGGTAGTAACAGTATTTTCGGCATTAGTTATGGAGATAATTGAAGTACTAGGTGTAAAAGCAGAAATATTTGTACTTTTGAGACAATAGTAGTAGTATTATTGGTATTAGTTGTGGAAATAAATGAAGTACTAGCAGTAACACTAGTAATATCGGTACTTTTATCACAGTAGTTGCAGTATAACTGGTATTAATAGTAGTAGTTATGGTAATAATTGAAGTAGTAACAGTAAAAGTAGTAATATTAGTACTTTTGACACAGTAGTAGAAGTATTATGGGTATTAACAGCAGTACTTATGGTCTTAATTGAAGTACTAGCAGTAAAAGTACTAATATAAGTTGTACTGTGGGTGCAGTATCAGTAGAAGTAGTAGTACTGGTATTAATAGCAGTAGTTATGATAATAATTGAAGTACGAGCAGAAAAATCTGAAATATTTCTACTTTTGACACAGTAGTAGAAGTAGTATTGGTATTAGTTGTGGAAATAATTGAAGTACGAGCAGTAAAATTAATAATATTAGTACTTTTAACAGAGTAGTAGCAGTATTATTGGCATTAATTATGGTAATAATTGAAGTACTAACAGAAAAGCAGAAATATTAGTACTTTTGACACAGTAGGAGCAGTATTAACAACAGTACTTATGGTCATAATTGAAGCACCAGCAGTAAAAGCAAAAATATTAGTATTTTTGACACAGTAGGGGCAGTATTAACAACAGTACTTATGGTCATAATTGAAGCACCAGCAGTAAAAGCAAAAATATTAGTATTTTTGACACAGTAGGGGCAGTATTAACAACAGTACTTATGGTCATAATTGAAGTACGAGCAGCAAAAGTACTATAATATTTGTACTTTTGACACAGTAGGGGCAGTATTATTGGTATTAACAGCAGTAGTCATGGTCATAATTGAAGTACGAGCAGTAAAAGTACTATAATATTAGTACTTCTGACACCGTAGCAGCAGTATTATTGGTATTATTTATGGTAATAATTAAAGTACGATACCACAGGAGCTGTAAATCCCCAGTAAAACTAAACAGACGGACTCCTCACATGGCAGAAGGAGAATAAGCGGTGGAGAAGTGGTGTGAACGGTGTGTTTAGTGAAGTGCAGCGGTGTTTGGAGGTGACATTAGCTGAAATGAGTCCTGCATGTTTATGAGAATCGTAGGAGTGGAGACGGCCCCATGTTTTATTCATTCCTTAAACTGGGCAGTGAAGGGAGAAAAAAAGCGCGAATTTTTACAGACGCCGTCGCAGCCGCAGAATTGACCTTGCGCTTCGAAACTTTTGCAATAAAATAAAATAATAAAAGTATAATAATAAGTTTCGGCGAATGCAAAACTCAGGGGCTGTTTTACATTTAGCTGGAGTCACATTTACAAAACGCTGAAAAAATCTGAACGGGTTTGTGTCGATTCAGGGGAAATGTGACGATAAATGAGTCAGTAAACCCAAAGTAAACCAGGACTAGACCAGGACTAGACCAGGACTAGACCAGGACTAGACCAGGACTAAAGCAGGACTAAACCAAGGACTAGACCACAGGCAAAACAAGAGACTCAGTCCGGACTAAAACCTGAACTCGATCAAAGACCAAATAAGGACTAAACCAGGAATAATCAAGGACAAACGAGACTAAACTCGGGCTAAACCAGGACTAAAGATCTTTGGAGGGGCCTTTGAAGATCGAAAACACAGACGAGCTGCACTAAATCAGAACAAGAACAGGACTAAATCAAGTCTAAAACAGGGACTAGACAAAGACTAAACTAACTCTAAACCAGAACTACAGAAGCAGAAACTGAACCAGGGACTAAACGAAGACTAAACCAGGTCTAAGTCAGGAGGAACCAGTAATAAACACAGGACTAAAGCAGGACTAAACCAGGACTAAACCAAACCTAGATCAAGGACTAAATAAGGACAAACCAAGAACTAGACCAGGACTAAACCAAGGACTAGATCAGGGCTGGATTATGGACCAAATAAGGACAAACCAGAGCCTAAATAAGGACTAAACGGAGTATTAAACAGGACTAAATCAAGTTTAAACCAGGTACTAGACCAAGACTAAACCAAGATTAGGCCACGGACTAGACCAGGGAATAGACCAGGACTAAATTTTTCCTAAACCAGGACTATTTCAAGCCCAAAACCAAAAGTAAACCAGGAGAAAATCAGGCTTTAACGAGGAACTAAAGGAAATACTAAACCAGGACTGAACCAGAACTAAACCAGGACTAAACCAGGACTAAACCAGGACTAAACCAGGGATGAACCAGGTCTAAACCAAGACTAAACCAGATCTAAACCAGGTCTAAACCAGGGACTAAATAAGGACTAAACTGAGGATTAAATCGAGGACTAAAGGCCATTGTAAATCAGACGCACAGAAGCTGCACTAAACCAAAACAAGACCAAGACTAAACCAGGACTAGATCAAGACTAAACCAGGACTAGATCAAGACTAAACCAGGACTAGATCAGAGAATAGACCAGGACTAAATAGTCCCAAAACCAGGACCATTTCAAGCCCAAAACCACAAGTAAAGCAGGAGAAAATCAGGCTGTAACCAGGGACTAAAGCAAATACTAAAACAGGACTAAAACAGGACTAAACCAGGTCTAAACCAGGTCTAAGCCAGGTCTAAACCAGGTCTAAACCCAGTCTTAAAGCACTCTGTAGACCCAGTAGCATCAGTCTTGTTCTGTAACTCACCCGTCGGCCTGGTTGGGGTCGTTGTACACTTGTTTTCGGGGTTTGTGGACTTTGGCGTACAGCTCGTCCAGGTCCTCGGCGGAGGCGTGTCTCTGGACGGGTGCGGCGGGCGACGGGGAGCGGCTGCGGTAGTGCTGGGCGCCGGCCGGGTGCTGTCGGAAGTCGTTGATCCGGGCGTAATGCGGCTCGATGTCCTCGTCCTCGTAATCCGGGGTCAGGCGGCCGCCGTGGACTTCGACGAAACGCGAATCAGGACTGAAAATGACGGAAAAACGTGTTAAATTACAGTAAATATTCATCGGGATTTTGCAGCGGGGGTGTTCTGCGTGTACGTCTAATGGCGGAAAGTGCAGCTGTTTCCATGGAGACACAGCGCACACATTAGGAAACGCTGGCGGAATCGTAACAGGATATTTTTTTTCCAGAGCGGTTCAGTCCAAGTAGGTGTGAGGTTCTGTAGCTGCAGGGAAATCCTAAACTTGGAACAACAACACGACTGGAGAAATACTCATATGGTACTAGTACTACAAGCTGCTTCTGCGTACTTTTACTATTATTACTACTACTATAAATAAATAGTAATAACAACGCATTAGTCTTTTACAGAGCTTTTCCAGACGTGCAAAGGGAAACATTCTGTGTGTGGGTCAATGACACGACGCTGTCCAGCTGCAATTTCCTCTGTCAAAAGGTTCAAATTTCAGAATAATTCACCACATTTCACCATTTTGTGTAGAACCTCTGACCTCCAAGGAGCCAAATCACATGTGGACAACAAAACAAAACCAAAAAATGGAAATTAGATGTGTTTAATGCGTCACTGCGGCACATTCCAGGCAAAGTAATACAGTTTCCGCTTGATTCCATGGAAATAGGAAGTTAAAACCGCACTTAGGAACATTCTCCATGGTTATAGTTCAGTTTTATGCCAAACTGCAGAACATTATAATGATTAATCCTCCAGAATATGCAACATCTTTGTACCAAAACCATATCTTTAAAGCTAAAATACTGTAGAGCGATTGTTGCTGTCCATTAGTGCTGTCAAACAATTCATTTTTAAATCAGATTAATCACACTTTAAGTTTTGATTAATCGCAGTTAATTATTCTTCAAAAAAAGACCAAAATGTTTCGACAATAATGCAATTTATTGTGAAAAAGTTATTTTATTGACTATATTTTTCTATCACTGGTAGTTTGTGGGTTGATTTTGTTATTGCAGTTGGTCATTTTCTTAATGAACTGCACTGAAATTGTTCATTTGAAACAAGTTTTCGATAAACTATGAAGTGATTTATGTTTTCTTCTTTTCATCGCACTGGTCTAATACATTTATTAAGCGGTGTAATAACAGAAACGATCAAAACAAACCTCACTGGACGATTATTACTCGTTATTTTACACACAGTCTGACAGTTCAGTCTATTTCCGGACGTTTAAACTAAATCTACCGACACATTTCTTTGCAGAAGAGCATTTTTCTGTGCAAACTGCAGCTGAAAAACCCTCGGGCAGCCCCGGTTTAGAGTAGCTCAGCTCGTTTTCGTCTCCGCGAGGTGTGAAAAGCTCTTATAAACTCATCCGGGTGAATAACTCGGACGCTCCGAATGCGCAAAGTAAAACGGGAATCACTTTGGACGACTGCAGACCGTTTTGAATGAACTAGCTCCGTTTTCTCATGTTTCCGAGATGGTAAAAGTCTTAAAGCAAACGAAGAGCTGCTATATTTACACTGCAGGGGACACAGGAGGACGGGAGGGCATCTGATACGTTTTGTTCCGCAGTGGTTCAGCTCGTGCAGGTGTGTGGTTGAGCCGGTGGAGGTGTGATGCTGGCAGGTTCCAGGGAAATCCCACACTCGGATCAACAACATTACAGGGAGATAGTTTCCACCGCGCGGAGCCTCTTCCTGCCGCTCGGTGATGTAACTTTACACAGTTTGGCGTCGCTGTCGTGGGCTAAATCGGACGCCGGGCTGAGCGTCTTAAATAGCCTTTTCTAATTTTACACCCGGAGTCTTCGCATCGTTTCCAGTTTGAGAAATACGCGCGTCTAAAAACTCCATCTGTGAGCCGGGTAACCTTTAGAGCACAGAGTCAAATACAGCACGACGGGGTTTCTCACAGAGGAGGGACCAAGAGAGGGACGACCCGGACTAAACCGGGACTAAACCGGGACTAAACCAGGACTAAAGCGGGACTAAAACAGGACTAAAACAGGACTAAAGCGGGACTAAACCAGGACTAAAACAGGACTAAAGCAGGACTAAACCAGGACTAAACCAGGACTAAACCAGGACTAAACTAGGACTAAACCAGGGCTAAACCAGGACTAAAGCAGGGCTAAACCAGGGCTAAACCAGGACTAAACCAGGACTAAACCAGGACTAAACCAGGACTAAACCAGGACTAAAACAGGACTAAAGCAGGGCTAAACCAGGACTAAACCAGGGCTAAACCAGGACTAAAACAGGACTAAAGCAGGGCTAAACCAGGGCTAAACCAGGACTAAACCAGGGCTAAACCAGGACTAAACCAGGACTAAAACGGGACTAAACCAGGACTAAACCAGGACTAAAGCAGGGCTAAACCAGGACTAAACCAGGACTAAAACAGGACTAAAACAGGACTAAAGCAGGGCTAAACCAGGGCTAAACCAGGACTAAACCAGGGCTAAACCAGGACTAAACCAGGACTAAAACGGGACTAAACCAGGACTAAACCAGGACTAAACCAGGACTAAAGAAGGGCTAAAGAAGGGCTTAAAAAAGGACTAAAGCAGGACTAAAACAGGACAGGACTAAACCAGGACTAAAACAGGGCTAAAGCAGGGCTAAAGCAGGGCTAAAACAGGACTAAAACAGGGCTAAACCAGGGCTAAAACAGGGCGAAAACAGGACTAAAGCGGGACTAAATCCAGAACTAAAGCAGGACTAAATCAGGGCTAAAACATGACTAAATCAGGACTAAACCAGGACTAAAACAGGGCTAAAACATGACTAAATCAGGACTAAACCAGGACTAAAACAGGGCTAAAGCAGGACTAAAGCAGGACAGGACTAAACCAGGACTAAAACAGGGCTAAAGCAGGGCTAAACCAGGGCTAAAACAGGGCGAAAACAGGACTAAAGCAGGGCTAAAACATGACTAAATCAGGACTAAACCAGGACTAAACCAGGACTAAACCAGGATTAGACCAGGGCTAAACCAGGACTAAACCAGGACTAAACCAGGACTAGACCAGGGCTAAACCAGGACTAAACCAGGACTAAACCAGGACTAAACCAGGGCTAAAGCTCAAGCCAAATACAGCAGTGGGTTTCTCATAGGGCAATAGACTCAGAGGAGGTACTACTATAGGTACTTTTACTCAGTTACATTTACTTGAGTAACTTTTTAAAGAAATTGTACTTTTTAGATTACTTTTCTAGCTGCAAACTTTACTCTTAGTTGTGTATTTTTATTAAAGTAACAGTGCTCTTGAGTAAAAGTTCTGGTTATACTAAAACTAACTTAAAAATACCACATTGTGTTTTTTATGAATTAATATTCCAATCCCATTAACTTTGAATTATAAATCAGGTGTTACAGTTCATCTTTAAAGCCACAGTATGGAACTTTTTATCCAAGAATATAAAGAAGCATTGTTTGTCATTTTGTATTAATTTGCACTGAAAAACAAAAAAACAAGTTTTTACTGTGAGCGGGCTCGCATCTCCACAAACCTGACTCCCATTTAACCTCCTCCTGCTTGTTTCCATGGAAATGTAGCTCCTTTGGCTATAAAATTCCACAGTACAGCATTAAACACAGTGACCTCCAAGGAATCGACGTTATTTTTATGCACTTCTATTTCAGTCACTGTTATGGTTTTGATGTACTGTTACTCTTATTTAAAGCTGCACTGTGTAACTTTGTAGCTGGGGGTCCGTCACTTGCGTTGTTTCCATGGATACGTCATTGCTTAGCCTGAAATGTTCCACAGTATGACTTTAAACAGCTCTACTTTACATTTATTCAATTACAAGTGGTTTTATAGCTCAAAAACACCTAGAAAAACAGACATTCTGAGTGTGAGCGGGGTCGCTTCTCCACAGATCTGACCTGTAACTTGGTCTGGTTTGGTCTCCATGGAGATAGACAGGCTTAACGCCGTACTGCGGAACATTCTAGATGGAGAAAACCACCTTTAAAGTCCTTTCAAGTGACAAAAACCACATATTTTGGGTTGGATAATGGCGCCACTTCATCTTTATTATTCGTTTGCTTTGGCTCCACAAACTTAAAAGCTGCACTGCGTAACTTTTCGGTCGGGGCTCCGTCACCTGCTCGTTTCTATGGATACGTCACTTGCGTGGAATGTCCCACAGTGTGACATTAAACAGCTCTACTTTACATTTATTCAGTTACAGGTGGTTTTATAGCTCAAAAACGCCTAAAGCCCCCCCGCCCCAAAAAAAAAAAATCAAAGGCGTTCTGAGTGTGAGCGGGGTCGCCTCTCCGCAGATCTGGCCCGTAACTCGGAAAGAAAGGTTTAATGTCGCACCCGCTGGAGCACTCACGGGATTTGCAGAGGACAAGGAGGTCGCCCGGAGCCAAAAGTGAACTGTGGCGTGTCTATTTTTACGCCCGGCGGTGGTTAAACGTGTGCGGAGCATGCAAGGTCTTCTGGGCGCTAACACTAAAAATAGGTTTAAGAGAATATAAACGTTAGATCACCGCGTGCTTTTGCCGTGAGCCGCTTCCTTCTGTGCACAGGAATAATCCCGTTTACGACGCTTTCAGATCTGAAGTCTAATTAAAGCGTCTGTTTAGGGTTTTTTTAATGTGTAGCTGAGCTAAATTTCTCTTACCTCAGTTTTATAAATGTGTAAAAGCAAAGCTGAGGTCGAAATAAGTCCTGACTGCAGCGGATTATAAACCAGCACTAGACCAGGACTAGACCAGGATTAGACCAGGATTAGACCAGGAATAGACCGGGACTAAAGCAGGACTAAAGCAGGACTAAAGCAGAACTAAAACAGGAATAGATCAAGGACTAAAGCAGGACTAAGGGCTAAACAAGGACTAAAGTAGGATTAAAGTAGGACTAAACCAAGACTAATCAGGGACAAAATCAGGGACAAAATCAGGGACTAAACCAGGACTAAACCAGGACTAAATCGGGGACAAAATCAGGAACTAAACCAGGACTAAACCAGGACTAAACCAGGACAAAACCAGGACTAAATCAGGGACAAAATCAGGGACTAAACCAGGTCTAAACCAGGACTAAAACAGGACTAAACCAGAGTCTAAAGCAGGACTAAACCAGGTCTAAACCAGGACTAAAGCAGGACTAAACCAGGACTAAAGCAGGACTAAATCAGGACTAAACCAGGTCTAAACCAGGTCTAAACCAGGACTAAACCAGGACTAAACCAGGACTAAAGCAGGACGAAAGCAGGACTAAACCAGGACTAAACCAGGTCTAAACCAGGACTAAACCAGGACTAAACCAGGACTAAACCAGGACTAAACCAGGTCTAAACCAGGACTAAACCAGGACTAAACCAGGACTAAACATCTCTCTGACACACATAGACAGAGTGTAATGGGAGGGCATCTGACACACCTGTCTCTCCGCTCCGGGACCCGGTCCAGCTCCTCTTCGCTCAGAGCGTCCAGTTTGGTTTTGGATCCTTTAGTTTTATCGTCTTTTTTCTTTCCAAATCTGCAAGAATAAAAAAATGAAACCATAAAATTAAAATTACAGCACAAGGTTAAAGCGAAGCCCTGAGTCGGCGTTTTTACATCCTGGCACTTTTTCATCTCAAAGCAATGAACCCAAATACTCGAGTAAAGAGCGGGCACCGCGCCAAACACGATTTTAATTTGAAAAGTGGAATTAGGTGAAAGCTTTTATACTGAAATCCCCGAATGAAGCAAAATATAAAAGCAGTGTCCAGTTAGTGAGTATTTGGTAAAGCAGCAGCAGTAGTAGTAGTAGTAGTAGTAGTAGTAGTAGTAGTAGTAGTACTTGTAGTAGTAGTAGTAGTAGTAGTAGTACTTGTAGTAGTAGTAGTAGTAGTAGTAGTAGTAGTAGTAGTAGTAGTACTTGTAGTAGTAGCAGTAGTCGTAGTAGTAGTAGTAGTAGTAGTAGTAGTAGTGGTGCTTGTGGTTAGTAGTGGTCGTGGTAGCAGTGGTAGTAGTGGTAGTAGTGGTAGTAGTGGTAGTAGTGGTAGTAGTGGTAGTGCAGTGGTGGCAGTGGCAGTAGTGGTGCGTAGTAGTAGTAGTGGTATGCTTGTGGTAGTAGCAGTGGTAGTAGTGGTAGTGGTGCTTGTGGTGGTAGCAGTGGTCGTAGTAGTGGTAGTGGTGCTTGTAGTGGTAGCAGTAGCAGTGGTAGCAGCAGTGGTAGTGGTGCTTGTGTGGTGGTAGTAGTGGTCGTGGTGCTTGTGGTAGTAGCAGTGTGGTAGTGGTAGTAGTGGTAGTGGTGGTAGTGCTTATGGTAGCAGCAGTGGTCGTGGTAGTAGTGGTAGTTGTGGTGGTAGTAGTGGTGGTGGTAGTTGTGGTAGTAGCAGCAGTAGTGATGGTAGTAGTAGTGGTGCTTGTTGGTGTGGTGGTAGTGGTGGTGCTTATAGTAGCAGCTTGTGGTAGTGGTGGTAGTGGTAGTGGTGGTGGTGCTTGTGGTAGTAGCAGTAGGTAGGTGGTAGTGGTGCTTATAGTGGTAGCAGTGGTCGTGGTAGGTAGTGGTGCTTGTAGCAGTGGTAGTAGTAGGTGCAGCGTGGTGCTTGTGGTAGCAGCAGTGGTAGTGGTAGTAGTGGTAGTAGTGCTTGTAGTAGTGGCAGCAGTAGTAGCAGTAGTAGTAGTAGTAGTAGTAGTAGCAGTACTTGTAGTAGTAGTAGTAGTACTTGTAGTAGTAGTAGTACTTGTAGTAGTAGTAGTAGTAGTAGTACTTGTAGTAGTAGCAGTAGTCGTAGTAGTAGTAGTAGTACTTGTAGTAGTAGTAGTAGTAGTAGTACTTGTAGTAGTAGTAGTACTTGTAGTACTCGTCCAGTTCGTCTCTTGCGTCTCAAAACATCCACAGACTTCCTTCCCTAAAATAAACCTGTAAATCCTCTGCTCCCCTCGTGCTCCATCATTTATCTAATCACCCTCCCTCCCTCCAGGTCTCGCTGCCACAGGCTGATTCTGCCCGTCCCAACATGGCACCCCGGGGCCCCTGGGCACCGGAGCTGGGCAGGCGCTGCACCTGTCTGGACCCGCGCCCGGAAAACTATTAGTGTTTGGGTTTCGCTCCTGGCTCAAAGCGACGGGAAACAAACCAGGAAATAAACCGGGAAATAAACCAGGTCACGTCAGATCTGCGGCCGAGAGGCGCAGGAGCAGGGCCGTACGCAGCCAGGGGGCGACGGGGGGAGTTCTGCGGGGCCCCTGGGGTTAAGGGGCCCTCAGCTTTATTTATATTATATAGAATGTTTATATTATATTAGAGAGAATAGAAGATATAATTTATATTAGAGGGAGGCAGTGTGTGGCTTCTTACCCTGGCAACAGGCCTGTGTATATGTATGTGTAACTATATAACGCTCATACATTTTTATTTTTATTTTTTTTACATGTGTGTTTTGTACATGTATTTTTTTTTCAATGATGATAGTTGACATGACAATTTTTAAATTATTTTTGTTTTTATTATAATCGTCTTTTTCAGTTTTTTAAAATCATTATTATTTTTTATTGTGCCTGAATTTCTGTATAATGGTTGATTTTACTGTACCAGGTTTTTTATTCAAGTTTTAAAAAAGGATAAAATAAACTCCATCATGTTCTTCCTTTCTCTATCTATCTATCTATCTATCCATCTATCTATCTATCTGTCTATCTATCTCCCTTTCTCTTTCTTCCCACTCTTTTCTATCCATCTCTCTCTCTCCTATATTTGTCAATCATCTTTCTATTGATCTGTCTATCCATCCTCCTCCTGCCCCTCCTCCTCCTCCCTATTCTATCGTTTTTGTCCTCTCCCTCTTTCTTTCTTTCTCTCCCTTTCTCTTTCTTTCTCTCTTTCTTTGCTATTTTCTATCATCATTTCTACCTTTCCTTCCTTCCTCCCCCATCTATCTATCTCCTCTCTTTCTGTTTCTTCCCTCCTTTTCTGTCCACTTTGTCCCCTCGTCTTTCTATAACTTTCTCCCTCCTCTATCCCTCTTTCTCCCCGCTCTCTCTATCCATTTAGTTCTCTCTTCTCTATCCACCCCTCTTTCTCTTCCTTTCCTCCTCTTCTGCCCTCCCTCTCGCTATCCCTCCCTTCCTGTCCACTTCTTTCTCTCTCCTCGTCTCTTTCTCTCCAAACTTTCTCCTCTCCTCTTTCCTCTATCCATCCTCTATCTCTCCCTCCTTTCTCTCCACCCATCTTTCTCCAGTCTCTTTCTCCACTTTTCAACCCCTCTCTCTCTATCTTTCTCTCTTTCTTCCCTTTCTTTTCTACCCAACACTCTCTCTCCCTCCATCACATTCTCCCTTCCTTCCTTCCTTCCTCCCTCTATCTATCTATCTATCTATCTATCTATCTATCTATCTATCTATCTATCTATCTATCTATCTATCTATCTATCTATCATCCATCTCTCCCTATTTCTCTCTATTCTATCTTTTTCCTCCTCTCCCTCTCTCTCCTCATCTCATTATCCATCTCCCCTCGTATCTTTCTCTCTCTCTACCTCCATCCCTCCCTCCATCCCTCCTTCCCTCCCTCCGTCCGCCTCCTCCCCCTCTCCCCTCCTCTTCTCTTTCTTCTCTCTCCATTTCTTTCCTTGAGACAATGTGTGTGGGGGGCAAAAACAGCCAATTAAAGCAGAAATAATGACGCCTCAGTGTGGACCTCTGCCCCTGAATCCCGATGAAGGCTCCGACTGTTTGGAAAATACCGGAAAATAAACACGGATCTGTGGAAGGAACGGATTTACAACCAAATAAAGACATAAAAGTGCGTTTTGACGCGTGAAGATATTAAATTAAATCAAAATATTTAGCTGAATAATTCGATTTAAAC
Organism: Odontamblyopus lacepedii; assembly: GCA_034769755.1. NCBI lineage: Eukaryota > Metazoa > Chordata > Actinopteri > Gobiiformes > Gobiidae > Odontamblyopus > Odontamblyopus lacepedii. The sequence goes on from CM068366.1 coordinate 4,090,231, forward strand.
GTGCGTTGCGTCGCTTTTCTTCCGGAAGGTCTGTCAAACGCTTTTCTTCATTATGGCTTTGTCTGGAATGTTTCGCAGTGTGGCTTTAAATCTTTCTATCGTCACGGAGACCAAACCAGGCCAAGTTACAGTCACAGTCAGAATGTGCTTTTTTGTTTTTGTTTTTCTAGGTGTTTTTGAGCTATAAAACCACCTGTAATTGAATAAATAAATGTAAAGCAGAGCTGTTTAAAGTCACACTGTGGAACATTTTAAGCGGAGCAATGACGTATCCATGGAAACAAGACGCTCCAAGCAGAAAAATTACACAAAAATGCACCTTTAAATCTTTTTTGTTTGTTTGTTTGTTTCGCTTTCTCTGTAGTTTAGACCTTAACAAACATGTTCTGAAATACGGTGGTTTCTTGGATTAGTTTAAAATCCAGATTTTGGTCTTAAAAGTCTTGTTAATGCTCCTGGACCTGCTCGTTTCTATGGATACGTCACTGTTCTGCCTGGAATGTCCCGCAGTGTGACTTTAAATAGCTCTGCTTTACGTTTATTCAATCACAGGTGGTTTTATAGCTCAAAAATACCTAGAAAAACAAACATTCTGACTGTGAGCACTAAAGTAGAAATAACCAGGACTAGACCAGGACTAGACCAGGACTAGACCAGGACTAGACCAGGACTAGACCAGGACTAGACCAGGACCAAACCAAGGACTAAACCAAAACTAAACGAGAGACTCAAAGAGGGACTGAACATTGACAATACCAGACATAGGCCAGGACTAAATCAGGACTAAACAAGTACTAAACCTGGACCCTACCAGGATTATACCAGGACCAAACCAAGACCAAACCAGGACTAAACCAGGACTGTCTGGAATGTCCCACAGTGTGACTTTAAATAGCTCTACATTTATTCAGTTACAGGTGGTTTTATAGCTCAAAATACCCAGAAAAACAGACATTCTGACTGTGAGGAGTAAAATAGGACTAGACCAAGACTAGACCAAGACTAAACCAAGACTAGACCAGGACTAGACCAGGACTAGACCAGGACCAAACCAAGGACTAAACCCAGACTAAACCGAGACTAAACCAGGGACTAAAAGAGGGACTGAACATTGACAAGACCAGAACTAGACCAGGACTAAATCAGGACTAAACAAGCACTAAACCTGGACCAAACCAAGGCCAAACCTGGTCCAAATCAGGGACTAAACCAGGACTGTCTGGAATGTCCTACAGTGTGACTTTACTTTACATTTAAACAGTTCTACCTTCCTGTATTTTCAATTACAAGTGGTTTTATAGCTCAAAAACACCTAGAAAAACAGGTTCTGACTGTGAGCGGGGTCGCCTTTCCACAGATCTGACCTGTAACTCGATCTGGTTTGGTCTTATTGCAAATAGAAAGGTTTAATGCCCTACTGTGGAACATTCCAGACCAAGCAGTAACACCAAGCATGTGACGGACACTTTAAAACACACGTTTTCACAGATTCTTAACGTTAAATCTGATCAATCTAATATATCTAAGGAGGCGAGGGAAGGAAACGAGGACCTAGGACGCGCCGTGACAGTGAGGAGTTTAGCGTCTTCTTTTTAATTACATCTGTGGCGTTTCTAACAAGAAAATCTGTCACCGCGAGCGATTTGTCTTGTCGTTTTTTTCTTCCTTTTTTCCCTTCCTTTTGCAGACAGAGTTATTAATATTTACAAGTGGCTCTTCCCCCGTCGCCGTCGTACAGTAAATAAAGTCCGAATATGAAAACACGAGGAGGGGAAGGAGACAGCGGAGACGACGCGAAAGCCACATTTATTCCCGAGGAGTAAACAAAGCCTGTCTCTGCCGTTACCATGGCGACGGCGGCGGAGGGGAGGAAAATACCCGATAATTACGACGAGACGATTTGGCGTTAATTAAGTAAACAGACGGAAACAGATATACGCGTGTGACAAGTGGCGACGCTAGTGCTGATCCTGCCCGTTTCTTACTTAAATTTACTCGGATTGCGTTGGTTTTTAAAGATTTACGGTGTAACTTTTCGATGTGAGCCTTAAAACGGGGCATGTTACGTCATTTTCTGAGCTGTGATGGAGTTTCCTCGTCGCAAACGGACCCGGAGTTGTGTTTTGTTTCATTCGCACACGTTTAACACGCAAAAAAAACCCTGTATATTTAAACTCCGTTCCACCTTGTGATGTCATGCGGTGGTACAGGACGTGCTCCAACTGCGTTTTTAAACTCCACACGGCTTCAGCGAGAATCATTCGGATCATTTGAGCCTCTGGAGTTGCAGATCTCCACTGAACTTAAGGTAAAAAATAGCAGTAATTTGTCCCAGGTGTCCCTAAGTTTACCAGTCTAACACCTGCCGACAGTAAATAGAGGCAGAAACTGTCACTTGTTGAGGTAAAATACAGAAAAGCTGCTTAAAAACGACCAAAACACAAGGAAAATGTGACTCTACTGACTCACATATTAGTCACGAATGGTCTCTATATCACAGTTTTCCTTAATTACGCACTCGTTTCACAATTTTATTATTACCGACCGCCACAAACGGGTAAAATCTGGTCACACTAAGCTAACAGCATAACACACACTCATGTTTTTGGTCTTAAAATGTTCGTATCATCCCTGTCTACACGATCCTGGTGGTTTTATTTTGGTATTTTGTCCGTAAATCAAGATATGAACGGTAACAACAGACAAATCAGGTACCTTCTTCTACCCAACTTAATTTCATATACGCTACCTGGGAATTTTATAACCACGCACAACTTTCCAACCATTAAAGACAGAAACGTACTTTTTTTCTCTTGAAAAGATGAGAGTTGCATCGTCCTACGTCATGAATACGCTGCGTGATGACGTCGGGAACATATGTGTCCAATAGGAACTTTGTTTTCTGCCAAACACCATTTTGATTGGGCCAAACTTCGCCAAAGAGTGAAGTGAGTCAAGATAAGCCTCTGCTCTGAGCGCTTGTGTTCGTAACAACTGAAAAGTGCAGTTTTTTCCTCAAATAAATGGCAAATTACACATCTTGCTCTGTGTAATTGTGCATCGATTTTTATTTAAAGGTTTATTTCAGTCCAAATGTACAAATCCAAACCCCAGGGAAATGCAGAAATGAGCTGTTTCCATGTAAAGTCATGTGACCACTGCACTTTTTCTTTGTTTTGAAGGTAATAATGATATTTTCAGTCTATTTACAGACTTGATATTTTGTGTGTCATGTATTAATTACACTGCAGGTGCTGAATTATTTGTATTCTGTGAAAGTAAAAACAAGAAATAGACAAAAATAAACTGATGCGAATGATTTAACCCTTCCGGTCCTTCCTGGGAATGTTTTATTTAACCTCGCAGAACTTTCCAACCATAAAAGATAGAAACTTTCAGCTGAGATTTTCAGCTTTCCAAGCATGTTTCCGGCATTATGCTACGTCTGCGTGATGACGTAGGGAAAACGAGCGTCCAATAGGAACTTTGTTTTCTGCCAAACGCCATTTTGATTGGGCCAAACTTCGCCAAAGAGTGAAGTGAGGCAAGATAATCGCTTCCTCTGAGCGTTTGTGTTCGTAACAATTGAAAAAGTCGCTCTAAGTGCAGTTTTTTCTCAAATAAATGGCAAATTACGCATCTTGGTCTGTGTAATTGTGCATCTATTATTATTTAAAGGTTTATTTCAGTCCAAATGTACAAATCCAAACCCCAGGGAAATGCAGGAAGTGACGTGGCTCTGGACCTGACAGGAGCGGTTTCCATGTAAAGTAATGGGGCCACTGGACTTTTTTTTTGTTTTTAAGGCAATAAGGATATTTTTAGTTTACTTACAGACTTGATATTTTGCACTTTTGTAGCTAAGGCCCTAAATTAAGCATTTTGTATGTCCAAAAAGTTGTTTATACATGTTTGCTGTGAGTTTTGTATGAAAGAGTGTGAATTTTACTTTAGTTTTTTTTGTTTTCATTTGTATTTCTGGTCCTAAAGTTTTGATGACACAAATATATCATGCAGATTTTGAAATAACAGGATGCATAACACTTCATTAGGGGTAAAAGGAGGAGTTTTAACAGCAGAATTAAGGAAAAAATCCAGCTGAAAAGTAGTTATTAGCATTATTAGCTTGCGTTCCTGCCAAGTCTTTCGTTTCTCTTTGCTTTGCTCTACTTTGTTTTTTTGTTTCCCCCTCAACTTTTACATCAAATTACAAATAAAAAGTTGATTTAACGAGTGTTCAGGAGCATTCCCTCGTTATTTTCATCACAAGTTCAGTTCAAACCTGATTTATTTTCTACCCGACACCTGTCAAACCCGCTGTCTTCTTTCACCTCTGACTGTGCACGCTCACGCTTTTTTTCTTTCGTTATCGCTAACACGAGCCACAACCAAACCTGTTTTTCTAAATCCTGCCTCGCGCCGAAAGGTCACACCGACGCCGCTTATTTGTCAGAAAGTGAAATTAAAATCCGGGAAAGTTTTTAGATAATTGCGCGGGTCAATTTTGACGATTCTTGCACTGCTCCTGCGTTCGACTGTGATCTTTCTCGTTAGCGGCAGCAGCTCGCCGGACCCCCCAGTGGTTTTCTAATGAGACAGACAGTAGCAGACGCTGTAATTACACCCGGGATGGAGGTTTTTTTTTATTTTTTCCAGCGTTAGCGTAGCTTTAGCGCCCGTGCTAATTAGCCTGTTGGTTTTTCTAAAGTGCAGCAGTCATTGTCAGTGATGGCGGCTGTGGTCTGTGCAAATGAGACCGAGTCAAACGGATTCGGACGAGCTCCCCGAGGTCCGAGAAGGATTCAAAACGACGACTTAACCTCAAACGCTTCCCGTCACGCACACACGGGGAGGAGGTGCACTTACAGGAGGAGTTTTAGGGGTAGTTTTAGGAACAGGTTGAGTAATAGTAGTAGTTATAGTAAAAATGATAGGTTAAGTAAATAGGTTATTATAGGTCTAACAGTAGCATGAGTCAGAGTAATGCAATGTTGTAGTAGAAGTACTAGTAGTAATAGCATTAGCAGTAGTAGTAGCAGTAGTAGTAGCAGTAACAGTAGCAGTAGTAGCAGTAGTAGTAGCAGAAGTAGTAGTAGTAGTAGCAGTAGTAGTAGTAGTAGTAGTAGCAGTAGTAGTAGCAGTAGTAGTAGCAGTAGCAGTAGCAGTAGTAGTAGCAGTAGTAGTAGTAGTAGTAGTAGTAGTAGTAGCAGTAGTAGTAGCAGTAGTAGTAGCAGTAGCAGTAGTAGTTATAGAATCAGATGAAGTAGTTTTAATAGTAGTATGAGTCAAAATAACATAGTAGGCTATTAATAAGTTGTTGTTGACATTGTAGTAGTAGTAGTAGTAACAGTAGTAGTAACAGTAGTAGTTATCAGTAGTAATTGTGACAATAAAGGAAATTGAATTGAATTGAATTGAATGAATTGAACGAGTACTCGCAGAAGCAATGGGGCAAGTAATAGTAGTAGTAGCAGTATTTATGAGAAGCAGTAGTTATTATAATCATATTATGAGTCATAATAATGTAATGAGGTAGTAGTAGTACTAGTAGTAGTAGTAATTGCAGCAGCTGTAGTCAGTAGTAATTAGTAGTAATTGTAAAAGTACTAGTTGGAGTAATTGAACATATGTATTAGTGTAGGGTTTCTCGTAGCAGTAGTAGTAGATAAGTAGATAAATAAGATCTAATTGCAATTTTTATGACAAACATTGTGACTATTTTTGTGAAACACATCCAAAAAAAATGGACAAACAGACTCAAATCTGAACAAACTAATGCAAGAGTCACATTTCAGCACATTTGTACAGATCTAAACTACAGAGTGAGCAGCTTTTACGTAGAATAAGACCAGAAATTTAGCTGTTTATGGTGAAAATTATGTGTGTGCGTTTGTGATTTGCTAATTGTTCCATTCACACTGTAATAGCGGCAGGAGAAGTGATGCTAACGGGCTTTTAATAACGACTACAGTAGCAAGAAGCTAACGGCGACTCCTCCACTGTCGTTAATAATGATATAATGTTATCGAGTGGCTCCAGTGGCAGTGGGGAGGATATTAAATGGACGAAGCTCGGCTCAGACCCCCCGCGCTTCACTAACGAGAGTTTGATTAAGTGTTAGCCTAGCCTGATAATGCTAAAGCTAATGACACGTTCAATTCTACGGGACTGCTCCTGTCAGAGACTAAAACAGGATAAACAAAGGCTAAAACCGGACTAAACCAGGACTAAAACTGGACTAAACCTGGGATAAACCAGGAATAAGACAGAATTTAAAACCAGGACTAAACCAGGGCTAGAACAGGACTATGACAGGACTAAACCAAGTCTAGCTTTAACTGCAAGTAAACCAGAACCAAACCAAGACTAATCCAAGACTAAACAAATGTTGAATCAGGATTAGACCAGGATTAAACCAGGACTAACTAGAACTAAACCAGGACTAAACGAGAACAAAAACCAGAACTAAACTAAGACTAAAGCAGGACTAGGCTAAACCAGGACTAAACCAACAAGTATAGTAAGGATGATGATGAGAACTAAACCAGGACTAAGCCAAAACTAAACAAATGTTTAATCAGGATTAGACCAATATTAAACCAGTACTAAATTAGAACTAAACCAAGACTAAACCAGAACTAAACCAGGACTAAACTGGAACTAAACAAAGACTACAGCAAGACTTAGCTAAACCAGAACTAAACCAGAACTAAACCAGGACTAAAGCAGGACTAAAGACACGTAAAGAAGGACCCAAATAAACCAGGACTACGTCAGGACTAAGCCAGAATTTAAAACCAGGACCAAACCAGGGACAAACTGGGAGTAAGACAGGAGTCAACCAGGACTAGTTTTAACCACGAAAAAAACAAAACTAAACCAGAACTAAACCAAGACTGAACAAAAAATAAACCAGAACAAAACCAGGACAAAACAAATACTGAATCAGGATTAGACCAAGATGAAACCAGTGCTAAACTAGAACTAAAACACAACTAAACCAAGACTAAACCAAAACTAAACCAGGACTAAACCAGGACTAAATCAGAACTAAACCAGAACTAAATCAAGACTTAACTAGAACTAAACCAAGACTACAGCAGAACTAACGGAGAACTAAACAAAAGTTGAATCAGGATTAGACCAGGATTAAAACAGGACTAAACCAGGACTAAACTAAGACTAACCCAGAACTAAAGCAGGACTAAATCAAGGCTAAAGCAGGACTAAACAAATGTTGAATCAGGATTAGACCAGGATTAAACCAGGACTAAAACAGGACTAAACCAGGACTAAACTAGAACTAACGCAGGACTAAACCAGAACTCAACCAAGACCTAAACCAGAGCTAAACCAGGACTATGACAATCTGAACCAAAGGACTCAGCTCTAAACCCTGTATATTAAGTCGTCTTAAACCTCCTCCTCCTCCACAGTTTGGCTAATGAGAGTTTGACAAAGTGTTAGCGTAGCCCGATCACGCTAAAGCTAATGACGTGTCCTTTTCCGCGGGACTGTGCGCGCCCCCCCGCAGAGCTAGCCCGTTAGCATTAGCTCTGTTGATATATACTGCTGTCGGCTTGTCGAGAGCCTCCGACGGTGACGAATGCCCGCGCGGTAACACTTATTACCGCACGCCTCTGTTTGCTGAATAATGTGATTTTCTAAACTGGAAGTGTCTCGATTGCATAAAAAAGTGGAGTAGGCGTAATGCAAAAATCCCCCTAACGGTTTGTTTGTGAATTAACGTGATGGATGCGAGGCCAGTTAATCATATTTTGCCGTCTAGACGACTTCTGTGTTTCGGTGCGTTAGCGTTTTAAAAGATCAGGGAGTAGTCTGGAGGCGCTGGACAGTTACAAAGCAATTTTATAAACGGACATTTGGAGTGAAAGAAAGTTTAAGGAGATGCAGAGGTGAGTTTTGGAGAACTAACAGGACTAAACCAGGACTAAACTAGGACTAAACCAGGACTAAACCAGGATTAAGACAGGACTAAAGCAAGACTAAAAGACCCAACCGGGACTAAACCAAGACTAAACCAAGACTAAACCAGGATTAGACCAGGGCTAAACCAGGACTGAACCAGGACTGAACTAGGACTAAACCAGGACTGAATCAGGACTAAACCAAGACTAAACAAGGACAAAACCAGGGCTAAACTAGGACCGAACCAGGCCTGAACCAGGACTAAACCTGGAATGAACCATGACTAAATTAGGACTAAACTGGGGCTGAACCAGGACTAAACCAGAGCTAAACCAGGGTTGAACCAGGACTGAACCAGGACTAAACCAGGACTGAATCAGGACTAAACCAAGACTAAACAAGGACAAAACCAGGGCTAAACTAGGACCGAACCAGGCCTGAACCAGGACTAAACCTGGAATGAACCATGACTAAATTAGGACTAAACTGGGGCTGAACCAGGACTAAACCAGAGCTAAACCAGGGTTGAACCAGGACTGAACCAGGACTAAACCCAGACTGAACCAGGACCAAACCAGGACTGAATCAGGACTAGACCTGGACAAAACCAGGGCTAAACCAGGACCGAACCAGGACTGAACCAGGACGAAACCCAGACTGAACCAGGACTAAATTAGGACGAAACTGGGGCTGAACCAGGACTAAACCCGGACTGAACCAGGACTGAAATAGGACTGAACCAGGACTAAACCAGGAATAAATCGGGCCCGAACTAGGACTAAACAAGGCTACACCAGGACTAAACCAGGACTAAACAGTCGGGTGGTTTACAGGGTTCCTAGGCTAATGTCTCCAGCAGTGTTCACAGAAGTAATTTATTCCCAGTACAATTAATGACCTGGAGCTAAAAGTCAATGGGAAAGAGGAAGTGTCCTTATTAGGTTAATGTCAGCCACGCCCCCCTGTGACATCATTACTAATCTGTCGTCTGATTGGCCCGTTCGTAATTGAACAAATGTGATGACCTTTTATCAGACTATCTTTAGTTCACCACAAAACCAGGAACATCCCAAGAGCTGGACTAAACCGGGACTAAACCAGGACTAAACCAGGACTAAACCAGGGACAAAACCAGGGACAAAACCAGAGGCTAAACATGGGCTAAACAAGGACTAAACCAGGGACTAAACCAGGGACAAAACCAGAACTAAACCAGGGACTAAACCAGGACAAAACTAGGTTTAAACAAGGGATAAATCAGAACTAAAGCAGGGACAAAATCAAGGACTAAATAAGAACTAAGCCGGGACTAAATTAGGGCTAAATCAAGTCAAAACCAGGACTAAATCAAGTCAAAACCAGGACTAAATTGGGGACTAAACCTGGACTAAACCAAGAACTAAACCAAGAACTAATCCAGGGATTAAACCAGGACTAAACCAGGGCTAAAATGGAAACTAAACCAGGACTAAACAAGAACTAATCCCAGGGCTGAACCAAGTCTAAACTAGGTCTAAAAATCAGGACTAAACCAGTACTAAACCAAGACTAATCCACATTTAAACCAGGACTAAACGAGTCTTAAACCAGGTCTAAAAAACAGGACTAAGCCAGAGTTAAATCAGGACTAAACAAAGGTCTAAAAACCACAACTAAACCAGGTCTAAACCAGGACTAACTTCCTCCAGAAATGATTCAAACTGATCAACTTTGAGGACTAAATATTTTTTTTCTTTTTTATCTGCTTTAACTTTTTAAAAATAATACCTTTTCTGTTGCTGTTCTCGCCTCTAAACTCCGCCATCTGCTCGCTGAACTTCTTTCGTTTGTTCCTCTTTTTTTAGTCTGTTTCTCTTGGCACGTGTGAACATCGCGGGAGCCTCTGCGCTCACGTTTATTTAGCTTTTCATTTGATTTTCTGCACACTTCCACATATGCTGCTTCTAAAACCAGCCTCTCGGTTTTACCTCTGGGTTTAACAGAGAAATAACACCAGAAAAAACACACCAGAACTGTGACGCCACGCTGGGGGTGTTCTGCATGTGCCGCTAGGGTGGAATGTTCAGCGGTTACAGTCGTGACACATTAGTAAACACTGACAGAGAAAAAAAGTTTCAAGACTGTCTGAAAACTCAAGAAAAAACACAAAATGGATTTAAAGAGCAAATTTTCAGGAGCGTGTTTCTAGTCCTGTTTGATTTTCAACAAAATCTAAAGAAATCGTGTCTTTCTGGTCTGATTGTGTCAAAACAAAGCTCAGATTCAAGTCTAACAAAGGCCTAGACAGAGTAGAGCCTACGGTTAGCATAAGAAAGGAGAGTAAAAGGACTGAACCAGGTCTAAACCAGGACTAAACCACAGCAAATCCAGAGTAAACCCAGGTCTCAATCAGGACTAAAGTAGGACTAAAAACAGGACTAAACCAGGAGTAAATTAAGTCTAAACCAGGACTAAACCAGGACTAAACCAGAGCAAACCCAGGTCTCAACCAGGACTAAAAACAGGACTAAACCAGGAGTAAATTAAGTCTAAACCAGGTCTACAAAACAGGTCTAAACCAGGACTAAACCAGGGCTAACCCAATTCTCAATCAGGACTAAAAACCAGGACTAAACCAGGACTAAATCAGGTCTAAACCAGATTTAAACCATTGCTAAACCAATGCTAAACCAGGGCAAATCCAGGTCTCAATCAGGACTAAACCAGGAGTAAATCAGGTCTAAACCAGCATTAAACCATCTTGTTTATCTTGTATCTGTTTATCAGTTCAGATTTCAGTCTTTTGGTCGATTCTTCTGGACGTGTTTCTGATCTTTGAACAGAATCTTCTGATCAAAACACAATCGTAACCACAAATCTTGTCAGAAAAATGTGATATTTCCCCTAAACCGTTCACACATTTAGCGGCGCTGATGAAGAAACGATCAAACGAAATCACCTAATCACTGTCACAAAGCTTCCTGGCTCCTCGTTTCCTCCCCTCCTCCCTCCTCCTCCCTCCTCCTCCCTCCTCCTCCCTCCTCCTCCCTCCTCGCCCATCGTCTCCCTCGTTCTTTTGTCCGTCTGGTTCCTCGGACGCCCGTGGGACCGGACAGGTGTTGATTAGGCGCGTTTTTCCAGATCGTATTTCAGATCTCTGGAGGAGTCCCCGCTGTGAGCTGTCTGTCCACCTACATGTGTTAAATTACAATTATTTCAGACGGAAAGGAAAAAGTACAGTCGCTCAGAGCCGACGTTTACTGTAGACGGAGAGACGGATCCTTCGGATTTGCACTCAGAATAGACACTTCTTCAATACTTTACAAATACACGAGTTTAGTCCAAGCGAGGAAGGAAATAAAGTGCAAATATTTAAGTAGAAATACCTAAAAAGTGTACTGTAAACTCATACTGGGTACTTTTTGGTTTAGTCCTGGATTAGTCCTGGATTAGTCCTGGTTTAGTCCTGGTTTAGTCCTGGTTTAGTCCTGGTGGTCCTGTTCAAGACTAAGCCAAGACTAAACAAAAATTAAACCAAGACTAAAAGAGGACTGAACCAGGACTGGGTCAGAATTTAACCAGGACTAAACTAAGACTAAACTAGGACTAAACTAAGGCTAAACAAGGACTAAACCAGGACTAAACCAGGACTGAACCAGGATTAAACCAGGATTGGACCAAGACTAAACCAGGTCTGAACCAGGACTGGGTCAGAACTTAACCAGGACTAAACCACGACTAAACTAAGACTAAGTCAAGACTAAACCAGGACTAAACCAAGACTAAACCAGGACTAAACCAAGACTAAACCAGGACTGAACTAGGACTAAACCAAGACTAAACCAGGACTGAATTAGGACTAAACCAAGACTAAACCAGATCTGAACCAGAACTGAATCAGGACCGGGTCAGAACTTAACCAGGAATAAACTAAGAGTAAAGAAGACTAAACAGGACTAAACCAGGTCTGAAACAGGACCAAGTCAGAACTAAACCAGGACTAAGCCAAGACTAAACCAAGACTAAACCAGGAATAAACTAAGACTAAACCAAGACTGAACTCCAGCTGGATTCAAGCAGGACTCAAGCAGGACTCAAGCAGGACCGAGTCAGAACTGAACCAGGTCTAAACCAGGACTTAAAACTGTGAATGAAGCAGCACAGAAATGATTCCCGACTGAACTCAACCAGGATTAAACCAAGACTAAATTTAGAACTAAACCAGGACTGAACCAGGGCTCTAAAATCAGAACTACTGAAAACGACCACTTCATGACATCACAAGGTGGAACAGAGCATTTTAGGCTTCGGAGATGTAGATAATTTTACTCAAACATACATGAATGAAACAAAACCCAACTCCAGGCCTGTTTTTGAGGAGGAAACAAGATTAAAACACGACTTAAACCTTAAAAGAGTCCATTTTTGCATAATATGAGACGTTTAACTTCACTTTTCAAACATAAACCTCAAAATTCTTTATATTTGCTAAGAAATGAAATCAATTTTCGTTTAAAAAGCAGACTCCCCGCGACAGTTAAACCCTCGCCTTATATCTGCGCATGTATTTCAGCAGAATTATAATTAAGTGCACGTTTCTGACACTTCCTCCTTCTTACATCTTGTTAAATCGTCTTTTTTTCCGAATCTTATCTCCGTTCTGTCTTTTTCCCCGCCGCGAAATTGAGTTACTTTGAAAAAATTAGATATTAAAACATGAACACGGATCTTCCAGCCGCAATTCTCCCCTATCCATAATTAATGAAATCTAAGTGGCGCTGTATTAAACGCTATTAGCATCGGCTGCTTTTAGTCTATCTTTTTCTACGTTTCGGATCTATCACCGTGAGGATGGCGCGAAAGCCGAGTGGATTTTGGCCCCAAATGCCCGGGCATATGGCGTTTGCAGACAGATAAATAGATTTTAATTGAGTCCGCTGGGGAAAACGCGCCGGCTCCGTTTTCCACGGGAGGGCGGGACTTCACATTTCACCTTTAATTGGCTCCGGGACCTGTCAATCAAAGCTCCACCTTACTTAACCCCATTACGACGTGTCAGCGGCTCGATTCCTCCGGCAAAACGCGTCCAATTAAAGCGCACGTGACAGGTTTGCATGTTTTTTTAATTGTTGTTTGGGTTCTGCAAAGCTCAAAACGCTCTGTTCGACCGCGTGATGTGATTAAGTGGTGATTTTTTCACCTTAACGGCTCCTTTTACGTTTTGTTTAGGCGAGATTGGAGATTCTAGGACTGAAATTATCCAAATGATTCTAGAGAAGGTGTTTGGAGTTTTAAAACAAAATCAGAACTAAAGCAGGTCTAAAAAACACAGCTTAATCCAGGACTAAACTACGTCTAAAAACCACAACATAAACCAGGACAACCACAGGATTTAACCAGGACTAAACCAGGACTAAACCAAGTCTACGACAGGATTAAACCAGGACTACGCCAGGACTTACTTAGGTCTAAAAATTATGACTAAACCAGGACTAAACCAAGACTAAACCAGGACTAAACCAGGTCTAAATGAGGAGTACACCAAGACTAAACCAAGTCTAATCCAAGTCTAAAACAAGACTAAACCGGGACTAAACCAGGACTAAACCAGGTCTAAATGAGGAGTAAACCAAGACTAAACCAAGTCTATAACAGGAATAAACCAGGACTACCCCAGGACTTAATCAGGTCTAAAAATTAAGACTAAACCAGGGCTAAACCAAGACTAAACCAGGACTAAATGAGGAGAAAATAAAGTTTAAACCAAGTCTACAACAGGACTAAACCAGGACTACCCCAGGACTTAATCAGGACTTAACCAGGTCTAAAAATTATGACTAAACCAGGGCTTATCCAAGACTAAACCAGGACTAAACAAAATCTACAACAGGACTAAACCAGGACTACCCAAGGACTTTACTAGGTCTAAAATAAATATGACTAAACCAGGACTAAATGAGGAATAAACCAAGACTAAACTTAGTCTAGACTAAGTCTACGACAGGACAAAACCAGGACTACCCCAAGACTTAACCAGGTGAAAAAGTTATGACTAAACCAGGACTAAACCGGGACTAAATGAGGAGTAAACCAAGACTAACCAAACCCGGTATTGGTACCGACGAGTACACAAAGTCCAAGTATTGGTAACGGATCAGATCCCAAAACAATGATATTGGAACAACACTGATATTAACGCACTGAACACGATCCCTGCATTTTTTATTCCACTATTTTGTCTATAAATAAATTCCTAACATGGAACTCGGCTCCAGATTAGCTCCTGTAGCTGCTGGCCTCACTGAGCTTCATTTGCCTGGACCCTGAGCCCACTTCTTTGCACAGTCTCCGGTTTATACGCACTCCAAAAAGCACTTGTTGTGTAATTCTGGTGAGTCTGTTGGTGGTTATGCAGATGTTCTTCCTGCAGGAGTTTTCTCCGTCCAAACGCTGGAGAAACTCGGCTCCTCGTCTGAAAACACCGATCTAATTACGCTGATAACGTTATGCTCGCCTGATTAAAACTCCGCCGTGTAAAACTCACAGCTAAGCCTCTTATTCCAAACCATTTGAAGAGAGATCGAGTCTCTGTTTTTAATGTTTGTTCTGCAGAGATTCAGACTTTACCCTGAGGGAAACTTTACAGAATATTACACAACTATTCATTACAGAACAAAACTGAGGGACTGACGAGAAGTAATTTAAGGAGGAAATGTGAGGTAATTTAGCTAAAAAGTAACTACTGATGCTACTACTACTACTACTACTACTAATACTACTAATACTACAACTACTATGACTACTACTACTGCTACTACTACTACTACTGCTACTACTTGTACAACCACTACTACACCAAACACCAAAACAACATGTTGCATTCTAACATATGTGGATCATTAACCTATATTCATATCACTACAACTACTAGTAGAAGAAGTAGTTGTAGTAGTAGTAGTAGTAGCAGTAGTAGTTGTAGTAGTAGTAGTTGTAGTAGTAGAAGTAGTAGTAGTAGTTGTAGTAGTAGAAGTAGTAGTAGTAGTTGTAGTAGTAGAAGTAGTAAGAGTAGTAATAGTAGTTGTAGTGGTAGTAGTCATAGTAGTAGAAGTAGTAATAGTAGTAGTAGTAGCAGTAGTAGTTGTAGTAGTAGAAGAAGTAGTAGTAGTAGTAGTAGTAGAAGTAGTAAGAGTAGTAAGAGTAGTTGTAGTGGTAGTAGTCATAGTAGTAGAAGTAGTAATGTAGTAGTAGTTGTAGTAGTACAAGTAGTAGTCGTAGTAGTAGAAGTAGTAGAAGTAATAGTCGTAGTAGTAGCAGTAGTAGTAGAAGTAGTAATAGTAGTAGTAGAAGTAGAATTAGTAGTACCAATAGCAGCGACTACTACTACTAGCTGTTTGTGGTAGTAGTCGATAGAGATACGTCACTAGTGTTGGTAGTAACAGGAGTAATATTTTTAGTTAGTCTGTATTCATGGTTAGTTCTACTACTACTACTACTACTACTACTACTACTACTACGACTACTACTTCTACTACTACTACTACTTCTGCTGTACTGCTGTTTTTGTATTTAAATATAAATCTGTAAATACTCTGATAAATCGTGTATAAAAACGTTCTAAACCCTCGTTAAAGAAACGTCATGATCCAAACATTTCTCACAGACCTTATTTTCCTTGTGATTTCGGCGCATTTTGTATTTGGGGCTAATTTGTTCACATTTCTGGAGGAGAGTCTGGCCCCGGTCGCACCTCAGCACATCTCTTCCTCATTAACGCCGAAAATAGTTAAAGTTTAAATAAAAACTTTGTAAAGAAGCATTTTTGTGTGACCCGCGAAGACCTTTTTCCGCAGTGAAAAAGTGCTCTGAAGTTTGGGCCAGTTTTGTCACAGTCTGGACCGAAAATCGACTTAAATATAATGAAACTTTGTACAGAAATACTCAGATAAAACTTTCACTAGTAAGACTCTAAAATGTAACTAAACCAGGACTAAACCAGGTCTAAACCAGGACTAGACCAGGACTAGACCAGGTCTAAACCAAGTCTAAACCAGGTCTAAACCAGGTCCAACCAAGATCTAAACCAAGACTTAACCCGGAATAAACCAGGAAAAACCAAGATCTAAACCAGGAATTATTCAGGACTAAACCAGGTCTAACTGAGATCTAAACCAGGACTTAACCAAGACTAAACCTGAACAAACCAAAATCTAAACAGGAATTTGTCAGGACTAAACCAGGTCTAACCAAGATCTAAACCAGGTCTAAACCAGGTCTAAACAAGGACTAATCAAGATCTAAACCAGGACTAACTGAGACCTAAACCAGTAATTAATCAGGACTAAACCAGGTGTAACTGAGATCTAAACCAGGACTAAACCAGGTCTAACCAGGATGAAAACCAAGATGTAAACCAGGTCTAACCGAGATCTAAACCAGGATTTAACCGGGACTAAACCATGACTAACCCAGGTCTAAACCAGGACTAAACCAAGATCTAAACCAGGACTTAACCAGAACTAAACCAGAACCAACCAAAATCTAAACAAGAATTTGTCAGGACTAAACCAGAACAAACCAAGATCGAAATCAGGACTAAACCAGGTCTAAACCAGATCTAAACCAGGTCTAACCCAGATCTAGCCCAGGTCTCACTAAGCCAAATGTTGGTGGTGGTGTTGCTTTCAGTGCGTGCTCATTATGGGCGCTCCTCTCGTATAATCTTGTATAATTACTGTGAATATAAAATCAGACATATGCAGAACGTGCATAATGTATTTTAATTCATGCACAGATCTGCTGAGATTAGCCCCGTCCTGATGGAGCTGCAAACACCAGCACTCACAACTTTTATTTTATTTATTTATCAAGACAAAAACTTTGCTACGGCTTTGTTTTCCTTGGACAGCTTCATGTAGGGAGACGTCCAAATGGTTTAAAGCCATATTTTGGAACATTTCAGGCAAAGGAATTACATCGCCATAGAGACAAATTGGTACACACGCCAATAGATCATGTTTTACCAGTACAATGATTTTTATTTTTAATCCCTCGCACTAGTGTCGTAATACTCCAGTCTTGGCCTCGAGACTATTTTTTTGCGGTCTTGGTCTCGTCTCGGACTCGACCATATTTGGACTCGGTCTCAAGGTCTGACACTCGACAAGTGATAAAATGGAGATAGATTTATAAAAACATTGATATAAATGTGCCAAAAATAACTGTAAAATACAAATAAATGTTGAAAATGACAATGTCTTCATCTGGTCTCGGCCTTTAAAAGTCTCGGTCTTGTCTCAGTCTTGACTCTCAGAGGTCTTGGTCTTGTCTCGGGACCCTGTGGTCTCGGACAGGTCTTGGCCTCGAGACCGTTCTTTTGGGGTCTTGGTCTTGTATCGGACTCGACCGCATTTGGAGTCTGTCTTGTCTCAATATCGAGGTCCGACGAGTGATAAAATGGAGACGGATTTATAAAAACAATGATATATTTGTGCCAAAATAACATAATAATAAAATACAAATAAACGTTGAAAAGTAGAAAGATGATCTTGATTTGGTGTTGGTCTCGGGACCCTGTGGTCTTGGTCTCGATTAGTGCGGTCTTGACTACGACACTACCTCAAACACTGAGCAGTTTTTTTGAAATGTTTTCGTTTTTTCAGCTCATATTTAACATCATATCTTGGGATTTTAGCCGACTAAGAAGTGCAGCATTTGCAGTTCACAAGGACACAAGTAAACGACTGTTGGATTTTATGAAATGCGCTGTTTGTTTTTCCCGTATCCAGGGAGAAAACGAGGAACTAGTTATGAACATTTGAGACGCTACAGACTTTTTATACCAGCAACTGTGGCAGAAGACCTTCCAGAAGAAACACTGATGGACATAACCATTTCACCACTAAACGAAACACCAGAGCGAAGTAAGAGCGAGGCCTTTGCTGTTGTGATCACCTGGCGCCCCCTGGAGGCTGCTGTGACACTGCAGGACACAGAGGAGGAACACTTTTGTCCTGAGAGCTCTTCCCCTCCTCAAACTGCCTGAGACACAAACGACACTGAGACGCGCAGTGGAAGAAATGTTTCTGCAGTAAAACTTACATTTTCCTCTGGATCAGTAAAGTATCTCTACTACTACTATTACTACTACTACTACTACTACTACTACTACTGCAACTACTACTACAGCTACTACTACTACTACTACTACTACTACGACTACTGGTACAAATGTGAAGTACTTAACCCCCTCGACCCGCAGGTCAAAGGTCGCAGTTGGCCTAAAATAGCACCAAAGACCAAAACAACCTATTGAATTCTAACATATGCGGCTAATTAACCCTGACCTTAATAGACGCGGAAGTCCATCCATCAAATCACCACGACTACGACTAATGCTACTGCTGCTACTGCAATTACTACTACTCTCACGGCTACTACTACACCAAACACCAAAACAACTTATTGCATTCTAACATATGTGCATCATTAACCTATATTCTACTACTACAACTACAACAACTACTACAGCAACTGGAACGACTATGACTACGACTACAACTACAACTACTACTACTACTGCTCCTGCTACTGCAGCTACTACTACTACTGCTGCTGCAGCTACTACAACGACTACTACCAAAACTACTGCGTTCTAACATATGTGTAGCATTAGCCTATATTCATGTTACTACAACTACTACAACAATTATTACTAAAACAACTACGACAACTACTGCTACTACAACTACTATAACAACTACTACTACTACTACTACTACTACTACAACAACTACTAAAACATCTACTACTACAACAACTACAACAACAACTACTAAAACAACAACAACTACTACTACTACTAAAACATCTACTACAACAACAACTACAACTACTAAAACAACAACTACTACTACAACTACTAAAACAACAACTACTACTACAACTACGACAACGACAACAACTACAACTAGAACTACTGCTACTACTACTACATCTACTACACCTACTACAACAACTACTAAAACAACTACTACTACTACTACTACTACAACAACTACTAAAACATCTACTACTACTACAACTACAACAACAACTACTAAAACAACAACTACTAAAACAACTACTACTACTACTACTACAACTACGACAACGACAACAACTACAACTAGAACTACTGCTACTACTACTACATCTACTACACCTACTACAACAACTACTAAAACAATTACTACAGCTACTACAACTACTGCAATAACTACAGCAACTACAACTACTACAACCACTACTATAACTACGACCCCTCCAGCCTCCAGCCTCCAGCCTCCAGCCTCCAGCCTCCAGCGTTCTTCCTCTCCACATGTGGTCACTGACCCCGACCTTCCAGACGGGGGAGTTCATCCATCACTGTGGGACACGCTGGGACCAAAGCAGGACTCTGTAAAATCCTACAGGTGTAATTGCTTCCTGGCGCGGTTAGCATTTCAGCTTTAGCATCTCGAATCTCATGCTAGCGGGTTATGATCGCTTCCTGACGTCTTTTTAATAGCTTTAATTGACCGGTGAGTGATCGCGAGTCTGCATATTAGCGTCGGCGAGCTAACGGTACGTCTAGGATTCAATACAACCGTCCCCCGAGGCCAGTAAATATAATAACCTGATATGGATTGATGACGAGAGAGTCTAGGATGTCTTATTAGCAAATTACAGCATAAACTACTATGAACGGAGGGACTGAGCGACTTTCAAAACAAAACAAAATAAAAATAAGTGCAAAAATATAAATTAAAGCCACGGTATTTCACATTTTAGCCCAAAAATGTGACTAAAACAAACATGTGTCCTTACTCTGATTATTATTTGACCCGCTCCTGCTTGTTTCCATGCTATAATGTCCTTGCTATAACAGTATGGCACAAAACAGATCTATCTCCATAAAGAAAGGACAGTTTAATATTGTTCTTCCATTAAATTCTCATGTCGGTGACCACGCTCGTCCCTGATTGACTAATCCACCTGTCAATCACGTCCATCTGAACGCTGAGATATAATGGTGTGTATTATTATCTGTCCGTTTCAGAGGTCCGAGGACGTTGCCTAGTGACACATACTGACATGCACCATTTCCTTGCCGCTTGGAAGAACTCAGATGAGACCGAGCCAGGATTCAGAGACAGAATCCGAGATTTCAGGCAACATGACGACAAACCCAAGCACCAGGCCTACACCACAGACTGTGTGCATATTTAGGGTGACCAGATTTTCAAAATAAAAAACTGGGACATCCCCGTTTTTACATGGTTGGTAATAATAAATTTGTGAAACGAGTGCAAAATTGCAGAAAATTGTTCTGCACAGACCATTCGTGACTAGCACGTGTCAGTATAGTCACATTTTCTTTGCGTTTTGGTCATTTTTAAGCAGCATTTTTGCATTTTACCCAAACAAATGACAGTTTATGCTTCTCTTTACTGTTGGCAGGTGTCAAATTGGGAAAAAATAGTGACACCTGGGACATTTCTTGTATAAAACTAGGACAAATCAGTGGTTTTGGATAAATCTGCTGGGACGGGGGACACAAGGCTCTAAATTGGGACTGTCCCAGGTAAATAAGGACGTCTGGACACCCTGTATATTTTATATATACAGATATACAATGGGCTACACAAGGCCGTGGCCTACACAAACCAAAACAATCACGGCAGTGCTTGTGGACAGTGGCTTATAACGCCCTGAATGTGCAAATTTGTTATGCAAAGGGTTTCAAACAGAAGATAAACAACAACAACAGCTTCCGGGTGGCGCCATATTCCGTATTTCTGAGTGTCTAAGTGAGTGTGACGTCTCCACAGCGTCAGCGTCGCTCAAATGAGGCTCCTGTTGCCACGGTTACAGGAGCGAATCTGGTGCCAGCTCCATATATGGAAATCTGACCGCAAGTATCATAGCTTTTAGTTTTTATCATCAACCTTTAAATAGTAAATTTAAGTTACTGATTTATGTTCTGTTACGTACCAATAACAACGAGCTGTCAATCAAACCTGTTGCTAACGCTAGGGGGAGGGACCTCGGGGAATGAAGGCGTCTGATTGGTCCGTTATTTATGTTCATATCTTGATTTAGGAACAAAACAGCGAAATGAAAAATTCAGGATCCTGTGTCGTGGGTTCATACGAACATCTAAGACCAAAATGACGAGGCCACAGCAGCAGTTACGGAGAGAGGAGCGAGAAGATCCTAATGTAAATCAATGGGAAAAAGGGAGAGAAGAGCCTCCTGGAGCATTTCCTGTTTGGCACGTGGGTCAGCTTTGTCCACTCATATATACGGTCTATGGGTGGCGTCCATGTTTTTCTCCAAGATAGACACGCGAAACATAGTAAAACGCGTCATATCCCAGATCCGAGTGGGTTTGCAGAGAAAAATAAAACCAAATTTGACTTCTGCACATGTCCAGAGACCAGTCCTTTTCTAAACATTTCTTGCTATTACTTTGTCAAACAAGGTAATACATGAAACCTACTTAAAAAATACACCCAAACAGGATTACATCTGTGGCAACAAACCATTAAAAATATTCTCTATCCAAATGATATTAATAAACCTGCCGTCAGTGTGTTAAATCTCCAAACACAATCACTTACGTAACAGAGCCTGGGGGAGTATTACACCATCTTTACTGTGCACGGGCCCATAGGAAAAACCATAAGGAAAATAAACAGCATCTCAGAGCAGAGGAAGTGTGGGCGGACGCTACAATGACGCCGTTCCTACACGAGAAATCTAAATCGTTGGGGTTTTTTGGCAGCGGCGCGCTCCGGCCCACACTTTCAGCGAGGCGTCTCCTGCTCGTGTTGATAGGGGGAAGCGTAAAGGACTTTGGCTAATTGACTCGGGAGCTCGGCGGATTTTGGCGGCTACACGCGATTATTTTGTAAGCAGATCAAAAACGCGCGGGCGAGAGGAGTTTAAAACGGAGGGAATGTGGAAATGAAAAGTAAAGATGAGAGTCTGAGCGATGACGGTCGTGAAACAGTTTAGTGGACGACAGGAAGAAACTCAGAACACGGATTATGTTAAATCAGAGGAGACGAGTGAGTGAAGGGGAAAGAGCAGCAGTAGTGGCTATAGTAGTAGTAGTAGTAGTAATATTAGCATTAGCAGTAGTAGTAGTAGTAGTAGTAGTAGTAGTAGTAATATTAGCATTAGCAGTAGTAGTAGTAGCAGTAGTAGTAGTAGCTGTAGTAGTAGTAGTAGTAGTAGTAGTAGTAGTAGTAGTAGTAGTAGTAGTAGTAGTAGTAGTAGCTGCAGTAGTAGTAGTAGTAGTAGTAGTAGTAGTAGTAGTAGTAGTAGTAGCAGTAGCAGTAGTAGTAGTAGTAGCAGTAGCAGTAGTAGTAGTAGTAGTAGTAGTAGTAGTAGCAGTAGCAGTAGTAGTAGTAGTAATTCATTGTTTTTTACTGCTGCTATTACCAGTATTATCATGTACTGTGGTAAGCTCCTGTAGTACTACTACTATGACTATGACTACTATTACTACCAGCACTACCACTGCAAGTACTACGACTATTAGTATCTGTAATACTACAATATTACAAGTACAGCTACTGCCCTACCCACTACCACCAATATTGTATTTTAATATTGTACCATTACAACTACTACTACTACTACTGCTACTACTACTACTACTACTACTACTGCTACACTACTGCTACTACTACTACTACTACTGCTACACTACTACTACTACTACTACTACTACTACTACTACTACTACTGCTACTACTACTACTACTACTACTACTGCTACTACTACTACTACTACTACTGCTACACTACTGCTACTACTACTACTACTACTACTACTGCTACTACTACTGCTACAGCTCCCCCCTGGTGTATTTTGGTGTCAGTATTTGGCTCCAGGTGAGTCCAAACCTGGTGCGTCTCATATTTATGTTGTGGAGACAGACGCAGACAGTGACAGGCTCACAGTTCCTCTGAATCCTGGATCTGAGCCGTGTGTTTGTGTCAAAGAGTTTAAAATATCAGGACGGGTTTTTATGTGACGTGTGTTTGTGTGAAAGAGTTTAAAATATCAGGACGGGTTTTTATGTGACGTGTGTTTGTGTGAAAGAGTTTAAAATATCAGGACGGGTTTTTATGTGACGTATGTTTGTGTGAAAGAGTTTAAAAAATCAGGACGGGTTTTTATGTGACGTATGTTTGTGTGAAAGAGTTTAAAAAATCAGGACGGGTTTTTATGTGACGTATGTTTGTGTGAAAGAGTTTAAAAAATCAGGACGGGTTTTTATGTGACGTATGTTTGTGTGAAAGAGTTTAAAATATGTGTTTATGTGACGGAGCTCAGACCCACATAATCCTGCTCCAGTGAGAGACTTTGATCTGCCACCATTTAAGAAGCAGGACTAAAGCAGGACTGAAGAAACAGGACTAAAGCAGGACTGAAGAAGGACTAAAGAAGGACTGAAGAAGGACTAAAGAAGGACTAAACCAGGACCAAATAAAGAAGGACTAAAGAAAGACTGAAGCAGGACTAAAGCAGGACTAAAGAAGGACTAAAGAAGGACTGAAGAAGGACTGAAGCAGGACTAAACCAGGACTGAAGCAGGACTGAAGCAGGACTAAAGAAGGACTAAAGAAGGACGAAATCAGGACTAAAGAACGACTATAAAACAGGACTAAAGCAGGACTAAAGAAGGACTAAAGAAGGACGAAAACAAGACTAAAGAATGACTAAAGAAGGTCGAAAACGGGACTAAAGAAGGACTAAAGAAGGACAAAATCAGGACTAAAGAACGACTATAAAACAGGACTAAAGCAGGACTAAAAAAGGACTAAAACAGGACTAAAGAAGGACTGAAACAGGACTAAAACAGGACTAAAGAAGGACTAAATAAGGACTATAGGAGGACGAAAACAAGACTAAAGAAGGACTAAAGAAGGTCGAAAACAGGACTAAAGAAGGACTAAAGAAGGACAAAATCAGGACTAAAGAACGACTATAAAACAGGACTAAAGCAGGACTAAAAAAGGACTAAAACAGGACTAAAGAAGGACTAAAACAGGACTAAAGAAGGACTGAAACAGGACTAAAGAAGGACTAAAGGACGAAAACAAGACTAAAGAAGGACTAAAGAAGGTCGAAAACAGGACTAAAGAAGGACTAAAGGAGGACTAAAACAGGACTAAAGCAGGACTAAAGAAGAACTAAAACAGGACTAAAGCAGGACTAAACTACGACTAAAGCAGGACTAAAGAAAGATGAAAACAGGACTAAAGAAGGACTAAAGAAGGACTATACTCAGACTAAATAAGGACTAAAACAGGATTAAACCAGGGCTGAAAACATAATAAACCAGGTCTAAACCAGGTCTAAACCAGGTCTAAACCAGGTCTAAACCAGGTCTAAACCAGGTCTAAACCAGGTCTATACTGGGGCTATAGAGAAGAATTATCTCTGGACTAAAGCAGGACTAACCGAGCCCTGATGGATTCTCGTTGTATTTGTGAGTTTCCAAACTCTGGAGACTCCATCCTGAGGAGCTCCCGCTGTACGTGTTAAATTAAACCTGAGCAGTGTTTGGCCCAATCACAGAGTTTCTCCTCCGGCCGACAGCGAGGGAGGCTTATAACACCCTGAACGTGCAAATTTATTTCACAAAAACAGATAAACTGGTTCATGGACACGTTCCCTCTTCAGCAGGACACTTGTTTTACATCATTTTGGCAGGTTTGGTGTGACTGAAGAACGTGTAAAACTCACATATCAGTCTGGTGTTAGGACTAGACCAGGACTAAACCAGGACTAGACCAGGACTAGACCAGGACTAAACCAGGAATACAAATGATACAAACATGAGGACTACATCAGATCTAAACCAGGTCTAAATAAGGCCCAAAGCTGAAGTGTTGACAGTGAGAACCGTGGTAAAATGTGTTGACATGTTTTCATGCAGGAGCTCAGACTCTAATCCTGCTCTAAGACTCTGAGACGACTCACTTTAAAAACTGCACCTGAAATACAGGATTTAAAGAGGCGAGGAGCAGGACTAAACCAGGACTAAACCAGGACTAAACCAGGACTAAACCAGGACTAAACCAGGACTAAACCAGGATGAGAACAGAACAAAAACAGAGCTAGATTACAGAGACAATTCAAGATTAAACTAAGACTAAACCAGGACTAAACCAGGACTAACTAGAACTATCTCAAGGCTAAAACAGGACTAAACCAGGGCTAAATTATAAGGCCAATTCACTAATAAACTAAAGCTAAACAGACCTAAACCAGGTCTATAATTAGAACTAAGCCAGAACTAAACCGGGACTATAACTAGAACTATGCCAGGACTAAAATAGGACTAAACCAGGACTATAACAGGACTAAACCAGGGCAAACCCAGGAACAAAGCAAAACTAAACCAAGACTAATCCAGGACTATCCGAAAACTGAACCAAGACTAAACCAGGACTAGACTAGGACTAAACCAGGTCTAGACTAACTGTCCCCAAAAGGAGCTGTACGATCACGCACATCATGAAAAACTCTAACGTGACATTTCAGTGATAAAAACGCGATCAAAACTTACGGAACTTTGTCGTTTTTCGCGAAGCCCGTTGCCGTGGAGACCGCTGTGAAGGTCCGAGGTGCGGCTATGTCTAATAAAGTGGCCGTGGAGCGCTCGTTCGCGGACAGAGACAAAGCGGAGGGTGATTTGTGGCGGCGCATTTATTATTTAAACAGGCTTTGAATAACAATGAGGGGTAATGCATTGAGAGGCCTGTGCGCAGTATATGACCTTATGCATATTTAACAGAAGACGATTGACGCATTAATAACACTCCCGGAGACCCACAGCGCGCAGACGACGCTTAAAGAGACGCAAAAACTGAGATTCTCACAGCCTCGGGTTCACTACAGGGCCCGAGCAGGTCAGATCTGCGGAGAGGCGACCCCGCTCACAGCCAGAAAGTCGTTTTTCTAGGGATTTTCGAGCTTTAAAACCACCTGTGATTGAATAAACGTGAAGTAGGAGGTGTTTAAAGACGCACTGTGGAACATTCGAGGTAGAGAAGTGGCGTATCCAGGGAAACGAGCAGGTGACGGAGCCCCATCAAAAAATGAAGGCTTTTAAGGGGCAGTACTGTTTGGAACTTGTCTGGTGGAGCAATGTCTCCTTGAAAATGGTATTCTGTTGCTTGGAATGTTCCTCAGCATGGCTTTAAACAAGTGTATTTCCATGGAGACGAGCAGGTGACGCCCTCAGGCCAAGTTTACAGGTTAGATCTGTGGAGAGGCGAGCCACTCACATCCAGAATGTCGTTTTTCTAGCAATTTTTGAGCTTTCAAACCACCTGTAATTGAATAAACGTGACATAGGAGCCGTTTAATGCCGCACTGTGGAATATTCCAGGTAGAGAATTGGCGTATCCATAGAAACGAGCAGGTGACGGAGCCCCACGCAACCAAAAAGTTACACAGTGTGGCTTTTAAGGCGCAGTATGGTGGAGCAATGTCTCTTCGGAAATGGTATTCTGTTGCTTGGAATGTTCCTCAGTATGACTTTAAACAAGTGTATTTCCATGGAGACGAGCAGGTGACGCCCTCAGGCCAAGTTTACAGGTCAGATCTGCGGAGAAGCGTCACTTGAAGGTGTCGAATGTAGTTTCTTTGTCACTTTCTGTTTCATTCACATGTTTAAAATCACACAAACCCTGCAGATTTACGCTGAGTTTTTCTCTCAACGTGGAAAAAAAAAACCGCTCTGTTCCACCTCATGATGTCATTTGGTGATACAGGAAGTGCTCCACTGTGTTTTTAAACTCCACACACCTTAATTTTCTAGAATTATTTGGATGATTTCAGCCCTGGAATTGTCCATCTCTACTGAACTGAAGGTAAAAGGAGCTGTTCACTTATTGTCAGGCCACCTCTTCATGACATCACAAGGTGGAAAAGAGAGTTTGGAGCTTTGGAGATGTAGACAGACAAATAATAACGAGTTAGTCAAACAAAAAACACAACTCCAGATCTGTTTTTGAGGAGGGAACAACATTAACATTAAACTGTAGCCACTGTATTCAGACAGCAATTTATTGTATATAGAATTTATTTTATAATCCTTATCTTTATAGAGTTTTTTTTAAGTAATTCTGTACTTCTATTGCTGCAACTGTTTTCTTTCCTGTTATCTTAACTGTGCGTTGCAACACTGAAATTTCCCCATTGTGGGACAAATAAAGGATATCTTATCATATCTTATCTTAAAACATGACTTAAAGTTCACAAGAGTCAGTTTTATCTCACATAGGACCTAGAAATCCCTATGGAAATCTGTTCTACTACAACTACTACTACTTCTTACTGTTACAATAAGTACAACAACTACTAATACAAATACAACTACTACTGCTACTACGACTGCTACTGCAAAAGAAACTAGGTTACTCCTCGTACTTCTGTGGCAGATGTCTGGGTGTAAAAGTACTACTAGTTTATTGTACTTCAAGAGCAACAGCAACAGCACTACCATTAATACTATTATAGCTACTACTAACAGTACTACTACTACAAATACTATTACTACAAAAACAACAACTAGTACTACTACTACTACTGCAGGAGAAAGTATGTTAGTCCTGGTCCTTCTGTGTCAGATTTCTGGGGCAGGTTTTACAGTAAAAGGAGAAACAGCAGCTGTGGAAATGATAAAATCATGAATCAGCTCAAAGTGACCACAGGGACAGAGGAGTTTTAAAGTTATATGAGGTAAATAAATACTGAATATAAAAGTACAGAGGAGGGGCACAGAGTATGTGGTACACAGATGGAATTTTTGGAACTAAAAAGACAATTTTCTAATAAATATTTGTCAAATTTGTTCAGTTTTTGCTTCTGAAAAACACTTCAAGGTCATAAATGACACAAAACAGACTCTTGTGAGGTTTAAGTCATGTTTTAATGTCGTTTCCTCCTCAAAAACAGAGCTGGACTTTAGTGTTTTGTTTCCTTCATGTCTGAGGAACTCTTTATTATTATTAGTCTGTTTACGTCTCCAAGGCTCAAAACGTTCTGTTCCACTCTGTTCTGTTTACCTTTAGTTCAGTCCAGATCCAAATGATTCGAGTGAAAAACTCCTGGTTCAGACCTGGTTCAGTCCTGGTTCAGTTCTGGGTTAGTCCTGGTCTAGCTCTTGTTCAGTCCTACTTTAGTCCTTGTTTACTTCTGTATTCTCATTCATATTCAGTCCTGGTTTAGACCTAATTTTGGTCTAGTTTAGTCCTGGTTCAGTCCTGATTCAGTCCTGACGCAGTCCTGGTTCATCCCTGGTTTTGGTCTAATTTAGTCTTGGTTCAGTCCTGGTTCAGTCCTGGTTCAGCCCTGGTTTTGGTCTAGTTTGGTCCTGGTTCAGTCCTGGTTCAGTCCTGGTTCAGCCCTGGTTTTGGTCTAGTTTGGTCCTGGTTCAGTCCTGGTTCAGACCTGGTTCAGCCCTGGTTTTGGTCTAGTTTGGTCCTGGTTCAGTCCTGGTTCAGTCCTGGTTCAGCCCTGGTTTTGGTCTAGTTTGGTCCTGGTTCAGTCCTGGTTCAGACCTGGTTCAGCCCTGGTTTTGGTCTAGTTTAGTCCTGGTTCAGACCTGGTTCAGCCCTGGTTTTGGTCTAGTTTGGTCCTGGTTCAGCACTGGTTTTGGTCTAGTTTAGTCCTGGTTCAGACCTGGTTCAGCCCTGGTTTTGGTCTAGTTTGGTCCTGGTTCAGCCCTGGTTTTGGTCTAGTTTAGTCCTGGTTCAGACCTGGTTCAGCCCTGGTTTTGGTCTAGTTTAGTCCTGGTTCAGTCCTGGTTCAGACCTGGTTCAGCCCTGGTTTTGGTCTAGTTTGGTCCTGGTTCAGTCCTGGTTTTGGTCTAATTTAGTCCTGGTTCAGCTCTGGTTTTGGTCTAGTTTAGTCCTGATTTAGGTCTAGTTTAGTCCTGGTTCAGTCCTGGTTCAATCCTAGTTCAAGTCCCAGTTCAGCCCTGGTTTAGTCCTGGTTTTGGTCTAGTTCAGCCCTGGTTTTGGTCTAGTTTAGTCCTAGTTTTGGTCTAGTTTAGTCCTGGTTCATCCCTGTTCAGTCCAAAGCTTCAAATTAACACCTCCTTCACTGCAAAAAAGCCTGGCCAAAATCTAAGCTATAAACACTTAAATCTATCAGAAAATGGCTTAAAAGTAGAAATGATGTGTCCACGCAGCAACTTCTCCTAAAATAAACTTCCTCTGGTCTGAATAACCTGGACGAATAACCTGATATAAGTTCTTAGAATCGTGCCCAGATCAGAGAAACCTGCGGAGATCGGAAAATATCGCAATCCGGAAGCTTTAAATTCCGCTGTTTTTAGCTCGCTGTGAATGCGCGGGTGAAACGGCGAGGACGCGGCGAAGTCCGACGTGAAATCGTGGCGTCTTTGTAGTGCGCGGAGCGGCAGCGCGAGGGAACATAAAAGGATCCCGTACGATAGAAGTTATGTAGATTTAAACCGGAATCGGATGAAATGCCCGGGCCCCTTTGTGTGTTTATATTTATGCATGCGGCCCACGAAACGCCCGGGATTTTTGACTGACAGCTTCGCATCGACGGCAATGAACCGGCGCATCATTCGATAGGTCTAAGTGGAAGAGGACGAGGGGGAGGAGGGAGGAGGGAGGGAAAAAGGAGGAACGTAATTTGTTTTTCCGGGGCTGCTAACACTGATAGCGCTCGCATCCATTTGGCTCCCCGGCGAAGTTGTAAATGAGAACTGAGGCGAATACAGAACGGTAATTTTCAGTGCACTTGGCCGGACTGGACCGGGCCGGCGTCTCCCGCTA
The DNA here is from genome assembly GCA_034769755.1 of Odontamblyopus lacepedii. NCBI lineage: Eukaryota > Metazoa > Chordata > Actinopteri > Gobiiformes > Gobiidae > Odontamblyopus > Odontamblyopus lacepedii. The sequence goes on from CM068366.1 coordinate 4,119,997, forward strand.
TAAAACCTGCCGAGGAGTAAAAAAAAAAGAGAGAAATACAATAAAAAGCTGAATTTGTTCTTAAGTAATGTTTCTTATTCTCTGCAGTTTAAAGGTCGAATAATACGACACAAAATGGACTCTTGTGAGGTTTAAGTCGTGTTATAAATCATCAAAAACAGACCTGGAGTTGTGTTTTCTTTCTTTCACATGTTTGAGTAACTCTTTATTATTAGTCTGTCGACATCTCCAAAGCTCAAAATGCTCTGTTCCACCTTGTGATGTCATGAAGTGGTGTATATTTCAAGTGAACAGCTTCTTTTACTTTTAGTTTAGTAGAAATCGGTAATTCCAGAGCTGAAATTATCCAAATAAGTCGAGATGGTGAAGGTGTATGAGCCAAGTCTAAACCAGAACTAAACCAGGTCTAAACCAGGTCTAAACAAGGTCTAAACCAGGTCTAAACCAGATCTAAACAAGGTCTAAACCAGGTCTAAACAAGGTCTAAACCAGGTCTAAACCAGGTCTAAACCAGGTCTAAACCAGGTCTAAACCAGGTCTAAACAAGGTCTAAACCAGATCTCAACCAGATCTAAAATGTCCTCTCCAAAGAGACATTTCTGCACCAGAAAAGTTACGTACTGCCCCTTTTGGTCGGGCGTCCGTCACCTGCTTGTTTCCATGGATACGCCATTGCTCTGCCCGTAATGTTCCACAGTGCGACTTTAAACAGCTCTACTTTACATTTATTCAATCACAGGTGGATTTAACAACTCAAAAACACCTCGAAAAACAGACATTCTCCACAGATCTGACCTGTAACTTCGGTCTGATTTGGTCTCCATGGCAACAGGAAGCTCTAATGCCCCACTGTGGAACATCTAAACGGAGCAAAGCGTCTCTGCGGGACCCCGGTCTGTGCCTGTTTTCCCGCTCAGCTCCGTTAAAGCCCGTCGGGAGGCACCTTCTCGTCTCCCGCTCTCGTTTTTGATGCTTCAGTGGAGCAGAGGATTTAATTAGCCTCTTCATAACTTTGTTTACGTCTGGAGTCTTCCACAAAGTTTGGCGACCTCCAGTTCGCGTCTCTTTAATTAAGCCTTCTCCGTCAGCCCAGGGACACCTCTCCTATCTACCGCCCGCTCACTTTTTACTACCTAATCTGCAGCTAATTGTCCCTGTAGTTCTGCCAGACGGTAACGCAGGACAAAAGACGTCGAGGATTTAAGACGACGCAAAGAAACGTATTTTAAATTAGAGCTGTATTATGCTTTGGTTGTTCAGTGAAAAAAGTAAATTACACAAAATTCATTTCTGGTGATTGTTTTGCCTTGGGTTCAGAATACAAACTTCTCCAATAAAAAAAAGATGTGAGTTCAGATGGGCGTGATTGACAGGTGGATTAGCCAATCAGGGACAAGCATCAGTTACCTGTATCGAAACAAATACGGCGGCTTATGAGGAGAAAAAAGCAGAACTAAAGCAGGACTAAAACAGGACTAAAACAGGACTAAAGCAGGACTAAAACAGGACTAAACCTGGACTAAAGCAGGACTAAAACAGGACTAAACCTGGACTAAAGCAGGACTAAAACAGGACTAAACCTGGACTAAAGCAGGACTGAACCCGGAATAAAGCAGGACTAAAGCAGGACTAAAGCAGGACTAAAGCAAGATTAAAACAAGACTAAATCAGGACTAAAGCAGGACTAAAGCAGGACTAAAGCAGGACTAAAACAGGACTAAGGCAGGACTAAGGCAGGACTAAAGCAGGACTAAAGCAAGATTAAAACAAGACTAAATCAGGACTAAGGCAGGACTAAAGCAGGACTAAAGCAAGATTAAAACAAGACTAAATCAGGACTAAGGCAGGACTAAAACAGGACTAAAGCAGGACTAAAGGTGGACTAAAGCAGGACTAAAGCAGGACAAAAGCAGGACTAAAGCAAGATTAAAACAAGACTAAATCAGGACTAAAGCAGGACTAAAGCAGGACTAAAACAAGATTAAAACAAGACTAAAGCAGGACTAAGGCAGGACTAAAACAGGACTAAAGCAGGACTAAAGCAGGACTAAAGATGGACTAAAGCTGGACTAAAGCAGGACTAAATCAGGACTAAAGGCGGACTAAAGCAGGACTAAGACAGTACCAAAGGCGGACTAAAGCAGGACTAAATCTGGACTAAAGGCGGACTAAAGCAGGACTAAAACAGGACTAAAGCAGGACTAAAGCAGGACTAAAACAGGACTAAAACAGGACTAAAGCAGGACTAAATCTGGACTAAAGGCGGACTAAAGCAGGACTAAAACAGGACTAAAGCAGGACTAAAGCAGGACTAAAACAGGACTAAAACAGGACTAAAACAGGACTAAAGCAGGATTAAAGCAGGATTAAAGCAGGACTAAAGCAGGACTAAGGCAGGACTAAAACAGGACTAAAGCAGGATTAAAGCAGGACTAAAGCAGGACTAAAGCAGGACTAAAACTGGACTAAAGCAGGACTAAAACAGGACTAAATCAGGATTAAAGCTGGACTAAAACAGGTCTGAACCAGGTCTAAACTAGGATTAAAATTGGACCAAGGCAGGACTAAAAACAGACTGGACCATTACTGAACCAGGAGGCAATCAGGACTAAACCAGGACTAAAAGAGGACTGAACCAGAACTAAACCAGGTCTAAGACAACACAGACTGACAGATCTGGACCAAGACTAAACCAGGACTAAACCAGGTCTAAACCAGGTCTAAACAAACTTCACTTCACATGCATCACTGAAATAAATGAGTCGAGATGAGAAAATCACGTCTGAATTTGACTTGAGGCTTGACAACATAAAAAATATGATATAAAAACACAGCGACATCATTAAGGTAGATTTTTACACAACAACTCATTTGGGGAATTTCATCTTTCTGTTTATTTTATTTCATTTTAAGGACGAGCCATCCAAAAAGAGTTGTGAATGCAGAAGTAGAACACTTTTAATCACTCTGCAGCCCCTGGACAGACCTTTTAAAACATTTCATCCATGTTTATTTGCCCTTCGAGAGTCCATGTCCCTGTACATATTTATACGTGTACTTAACGCTTCCATTCGCACGAAGAGGACGTGAGCGAAAACAAATGTGTGATTTCAGGGGTGACCTAAACGCAGCTGTTTGTGACTGTCGCCCACACCAAGAAGGCTGCCAAAAACTGTTTAAACGAATATTTACATCTGCTGAAAGGACGCAGAGGACAGCCAGAACTCACAGGACTAAACCGGGACTGAAACAGGACTGAAACAGGACTAAACCAGGACTAAAACAGGACCAAACTGGGACTGAACCAGAACTGGAACAGGACTAAAACAAGACTAGATCAGGATTAAAACAGGACTGAACCAGGACTAAACCGGGACTGAAACAGGACTGAAACAGGATTAAAACAGGACTAAACTGGAACTGAACCAGGTTTAAAAAAGGGCTGATCCAGGACTGGAACAGGACTGAACCAGGACTAAACTGGGACTGAAACAGGACTCGAATAGGACTAAAACGGGACTAAAACAGGACTGAACCAGGACTGAAACAGGACTAAAACAGGACTGGAATAGGACCGAAACAGGACCAAAGGCAAGACTGAAACAGGACTAAAGTGGGACTGAACCAGGACTAAAACAGGCCTGAAACAGAACTGAACCACGACTAAAGCAGGTCTCAAGCAGGTCTAAGGCAAACTCACTGAGAGATCTGGAACAGGACTGAACCAAAACTAAAGATGGACTAAAGACAGACTAGACCAGGGCTGAACCATGACTAAACCAGGTCTCAGCCAATACGCACTGACAGATCTGGACCGAGACTGAACCAGGACTAAACCAGATCTAAACCTGGTCTAGGCCAGGTCTAGACCGGGTCTCTTTCCCCATTTCTAACCCCGGGTCGTACATTAGGTAAGTGTCTGCTGCTGCTGCTGCTGCTGCTGCTAATAAAGTTATATTCAAAAGTTCAGAAATAAGTAATTTGGATAAAGGACAAAGAGAGAGAGAGAGAGAGAGGGAGAGGAAGGAAGGAAGGTGATGGAGAGAAAGAGGGGAAGAGTGAGAAGAAGAGAGGGAGGAAAAGAGAAGAAGAAGGGGTAGGTAGAGAGGAAGGAGGAGAGAGGGAGAAAGAGGGAGGGAGATAAAAGGAGAGAGGGAGAGAGTGGAAGGAAAGGTGAGGGAGGAGATAAGGAGAGAGGGAGCGAGAGAGAGAAAGAGTGGGAAGAGACAGAGGGACACCCAACTGCTCCTGAAGAGATTGTGTTTGAACAATAATGCTTTGCCATAATGTTTCAGTGTGGCATTAAACATGTATGTCTCCATGGAGATGAAAGGTGACGCCACAAGATCAAGTTCAATGTCAGACATGTTTGTGTTTTTAATCACCCATAATTCACTGCATGAAGATTAATGTTTAATGCAGTACCTCATTTTAGAGAAAGAAATAAAGTCTCCTAAATCCTAAAAGAACGTCTAAACCAGGACTAAACCAGGACTAAACCAGTATTTAAATAGGCCTAAAAGTAGACCTAAACCAGGTCTAAACCAGGTCTAATCCAGGACTAAATCAGGTCTAATTATGTCGTCAGTAGTTTATCTCTTCATGTCAAATAGTGGGGGGTCCAATTGTGTCCTCAGCTTTAGTCTTTTTCTTATCTATGGACAGTGACACAGAGAAATAAGGTCTAAACCAGGTCTAAACCAGGTCTAAACCAGGTCTAAACCAGGTCTAAACCAGGTCTAAACCAGGACTAAACCAGGACTAAACCAGAACTAAACATTTTGTCAGTCACTTATCACTTCTTAGTCTTGAAATGAGTCAAAAAACAGGACTAAATCGAACCTAAACCAGATCTAAACCAGGTCTAAACCAGAACTTAACATCTAGTCAGTCACTTATTACTTCTTCCTTATCCAGTTATTTCTAATCCAGGTCTAAACCAGGACTTAACCAGGTCTAAACCAGTCTAAACTAGGTCTAATCATACTGTCAGCCCTTTATCTCTCCATGTCTTTGATTGTGGGTGGTCCAGTCCTGATCCTGGTCCTGGTCCTGGTCCTGGTCCTTATCTGTGGACCCTGACACGGGGAAAACCGCTGTATCACTCTGCACCAGCACTTGAGATTCAATTAGAGCAGAGCGAGCGATATCGCGGCTCGGCACAGATCAGAGATAAAGAAACCAATCGCCCCAATGTCAAGGGCAATACAGGCTGAGCGGAGGCGCAGGAGGGGCCACAGCAGAGGGGGGCGAGCGCACCGGGGAATACGGCAGTTTAAAGGTCTACATTACGTAACATCGACTCCTGGGAGCTCTAAACGTGCACAGAGACCAAACCAGAGCACGTTAGAACGCATTTACTTCTGTTTTTCTAGGGATTTTTGAGCTTTAAAACCACCTGTAATTGAATAAACGTAAAGTAGAGCTGTTTAATGTCACACTGTGGCATATTCCAGGCAGAGCAATGGCGTATCCATGGAAACAAGCAGGTGACGGAGCCCCGGCCGAAAAGTTACACAGTGCAGCAATTACTCAAGTAGAAGTAAAAAAATTGTCGTCCAAAAAATTCCGTCTCCAGCAAACAGAACGGTGTTCCACGGACAAAGCCGTGTTTAATGCCATACCGAGGAACATTATTAGCCAAGGGAACAATATTTCCATGGAAACAAGCAGGAGGAGGCCAAATAAGGGTCAGATCTGTGGAGAGGCGACGCCGCTCACCGTCAGAACGTCTTTTGCTTTTTGTTTTTTTAGCTGTAAAACCCCCTGTAATTGAATAAATGTAAAGTAGAGCTGTTTAATATCTGACACTGTGGAACATTCCGGGCAGAGCAATGGCGTATCCATGGAAACAAGCAGGTGACGGAGCCCTAAACAAAAAGTTACACCTTTAAGTCATGTTCTAATGTCGTTACTAGGGCCCGACCAATATTATCGGCTCTTGGAAACATCGGATATCGGCCTAAATCGTGCCGATCTGGGCCGATATTCCAAGTGGATGTTTTACCTTGTTATAAAGCTCAGACTCTATATTCAGCCCATTTAATCCAGTTTACAGACACATAAATGTCCTGATCTGTGACGAGGCATCAGGATTTATCTGAGGAGTCATTTGTCTGTGTCCGTCCCGTCCCTGAACGCATCACCATGTGCACTTGTTTACAGCCGCAGCCTCAGATCCACGTAACACTGAGATTCTGTTGTTTTTGCGGCCGCTCAGTGCGAGTCTGGATTAAAGGACAGTTCTTAGTGCTGATCTGAGAGGAGCCTGTGTGAGGCTGAGTGTTGAAATGTGTCGGTTTTGAAGCTCGTTTTGGTTCTTTCTCATTGGTTAGCAATTAGCTGCTGTAGCTCGCACACATAAACAGGCTGTTTTCTCTTCTGTTAGCGACTGTAAAGTGACTATAGTGGCCGTATATATGTTACTGGACACGCACTGATATGGAAATGAGCTGTGAATAGAAGTGTGAATTATCGGCATTTAGCAGATCATGAATTACCACGGCGCACACGCATTTACCGCTAAAAGCTAAGAGTGGTAGTTTACTTACAGAACTTTCTTTACTGGCTAGAATATCGTACAAAAACACCATTAGGTCGACCGACTCTTTAAATATGACGTAAAGAGGCAGAAGAACAAGAAATGTCACCTAAATAAACCCGACTGAAAATTGGCAGCTCCAGCTCAGATTTTATCGGTATCATATCAGCCGCAACAAAATCTATATCGGTCAAAAACAGATCTGAAGTTGTGTTTCTGTTTCATTCACACATTTATTATTCATCTGTTTGCATCTTTAAAGCTCAAAACGCTCCGTTCCACCTCGTGATGTCATGAAGTGGTCGTATCTTTAGTTCAGCTGGCAATTCTGGGGCTGAAATTATCCAAATGATTCTAGTGAAGGTGTGTGGAGTTTAAAAAAGGCCAAAATTGTGTGTTTTCTCATCCTTATGTGTGCGGTTAGCATGCTAGTTGCGAAAAGCTCTCATCGTGGTGAATAATTAGGATGTTCTGAATGCATAAGGTAAGTGAGGAAGAACTTTGGACCACTGCAAACTTATTTTTTACTGACTAAAATGTCCAAAATGAAACATGGTAAATCGTCACATTTTTCTTCAGCGCTTTTCCACCTTCAAGGCTCAAAACGCAAAACTGTGGGTCACTGGATCTGAACGCTCAACCCGTGATGTTTATTTTTTTATGTCGAGAGCGGGATTCGAACCGGCAAACCTTCGGATCAGTGGACAAACGCTCGACCAGCTGATCTACAGGTGTCGTAAACCATAAACCAGTGAGTTAAAGTCTTACCTGAGCAGCCCGAATCCTTTCTTCTTCTTCCGCTCGGGGTCTTCAGGCTCCTTCTTCGTCTTCGTTTTCTTCTCCTTCTTTTTTCCTTTCATTTTCCTTTTGTTTTTCGCGTCATCGCCGGCGACGGCGTCTAAATCGTTTCGGGACGAGGTGCTGGCCGGAGTCTCGCGCCCAGAGCTGTTCTCGGAGAAATCGTCATCTGAAACGAAACAAGACCGGGTTTAGTCCGGGTTTAGTCCGGGTTTGGTCCTGGGTTTAGTCCGGGTTTAGTCCAGGTTTAGTCTGGGTTTAGTCCAGGCTTAGTCCGGGTTTAGTCTGGTTTTAGTCCTAGATCAGTCCTGATTTGGTCCCAGTTTAGTTTTGGTTTAGTCCTGATTTAATCATGGTTAATCCTGGTTTAGAACAGGTTTAGTCCAGGTTTAGAGCAGTTTAGTCCAGGTTTAGTTCTGGTGAGGTCTTGGTTTAGTCCAGATTTAGTCCATGTTTAGTCCAGGTTTAGTCTAGGCTCAGAACAGGTTTAGTCCAGGTTTAGTCCAGGTTTAGTCCAAGTTTAGTTCTGGTGAGGTCTTGGTTTAGTCCAGGTTTAGTCCAGGTGAGGTCTTGGTTTAGTCCAGGTTTAGTCCAGGTGAGGTCTTGGTTTAGTCCCGGTTAAGTCCTGGCTTAGTTCTGGTTTAGTCCAGGTTTATAACAGGTTTATAACAGGTTTAGGCAAGGTTTAGTCCAGGTTTAGTCCAGGTTTAGTCCAGGTTTAGTCCAGGTTTAGTCCAGGTTTAGTCCAGGTTTAGTCCAGGTTTAGTCCAGGTTTAGTCGAGATCTTGGTTTAGTTCTGTTTTTTAATCTCGGTTTAGTCCTGGTCTTTCTTTGGGCCTAAAGGTTTAAACCAGGTCTAAACAAAGCTGAGATCTACACCAGGACCAAACCAGAACTAAACCAGGACCAAACCAGGACCAAACCAGGACCAAACCAGGACAAAACCAGGACAAAACCAGGACCAAACCCGGTCTAAACCCGGTCTACGTACCGTCTTCAGAGGGCCCTTCATAGGAGCGGTCTATGGCCTGTCTGAAGCTCATGTTGGCTCCTCGTCCTCGGACCATGTGTGGGCGGGGCTTGTGGAAGGGCACCTGGTGTAATCCGCCGCTGTGCTTCACCTCCTCCATCGCGGTCTGCAGACTCTCCAGAGAGCTGGACTTAACCAGACCCAGGGTGGGACCGAGAGCGCCCCCTTCTGCTCGATCTGAGGAACAACAACAACAACACGAGTCTGAACATTGAGAGTTTGCAGCGACATCAGGCTGGGGGTGTCCTACATGTGTCACTATGGTGGAATTTTCAGCAGTTACCAGTTACTTTGTGTTAAATAACGCTCAGATTCAAGTCTAGCAAAGGTTCAGACAGAGCAGTGCCTCAAGTTAGCATCACAACCCCAGGGAATGTTGATGTTTTCAGCTGTAAAGTGTTTATTACTTGTGTTCACACTCTTTTATCGACTTGTAACGAGACACGGACCACGTTTACATGATGTTTTTTAATTGTTTCTGAATTAAATAGATCGGAAGTAAAATATTCTCCTTCGAGTTTCCAAGGAAAACACGTTAATTTGTCTTTAGTTAATTCCTCTCAGCGTCTGGGGGTGGGGAAAGGTGCTGAATGGACAGCGACACGAACGTTCTGTCATCTCGGTTTGTCGTTTCGCCGCCGATACAAACGCGATCCGAACTTTTGATTCCGCTGATAATGAAGCAGCAGCTGGAGAATTTTGTCCTCACGCTTTCCGTCTGTGAGCTGAGGAGGAGAAGGGAAGAGTGTGGGAGAAGGAGGAAGAAGACAAACTGAGTCTGAGGCTGCCACACCTCAGCCCACTCCCACATCCCGCTCACAAATCCAAAGAGACGTGGAGGAAAGTCCCGAGAGACGACTGGAGGAACCGGATCAGAAGGACGAGCCAACGAGCACCAACCACCGGGATTATTTTGAAGAAGAAGAAACGTTTACATGATCCAGGAATAAATAAATTCGGCTTTAAAATCGGAATAAACCCTCACTTACTTCGGAATTAAGTTCAATTCAGAATCATAATTTTTATTAGGAATTGACTGAAAAGTAAAAGTATTTTTTTATTATAGTTTGAGACCAGCTGAGAAGGCTAAAGAACGCGACACACTACAGACACGAGGAGAATCTTATGAGACTTAAAATCTCTGATCATAAAGTCGTTCAGATCTGTGTGCGTAAAACCGGATATAAAGCTGTGAGGCTGCGATGGCGTCAGCTGTTTCCTGTCTACAGTAAAACCACTCGCTCTGAGACTCTGAAGTGTTCAAAGATCAGAGCTCAAGTCAAATTGTGTGATTATTATTTGTGAAATGTGGAGCAATACTTCAGATACAGGATATTTAAAGCAGAAAAGAAGAGATCCACAGGAAGTAGAGTCACTGTCGCTGATCTGCAGCTTTACGCTCTGAGGACGTAAACAAACACACGAGGAACAACTTTGGCCTTTTTACTTTTAAAGAACGCCTCAAAATGGATTAACAGTGCAGTTTTGTGGACTTGAGTCATTATTTGCAGAGGACAATTTCTATGGATAATGTAGATCAGACGCTGCACTTTAAATGTTCCACTTTGCTTTAGGTGAGTAATAAAGTCTTTATTTTCGCTCTGTCCTGAGTTTGTTTGTCTGTGTCCGTCGCTCCTCTGCCCCTGACTCTGTTTTATCGTCTGTTTCCGTCGCGTTGTTGATGTTCGGTGGTTCTGATCTGACACTGACTCCACACATGAGGAGCAGCGGCTTCAACATCGCACACGGAGACAAAAAGTCGGGTCACACCTCCTGAACTCAAGAAGAAATCGCAGCGAAAATCGGGCAAATTCTCCTGTCGTGTGTGGCGGCCTTTAGATGAGGTTAGAGGTTAGAAAACAAACCATTATCCATTTATTAGTGCACAAAGTCAGGCATTTACAAGGGAAATAGGCGTTTAATGAGTCAAATTTTACCTATTCAGCACAATGCGTATAATTAAGAAATCCCTTGGAGAGCGACTTGGAAGGAAGTGGAGAGTTTCCAGAAGTATCTGATCTAGTTTGTTGTTTCTGTTGAACAAATTCAGCTTAAATCTGTATTAGTGTTGGGCAGTTTCCAAATTTTGATACCGTTAAAGCATCTCAGCATTTTCCCGGGGTTTACGGTATTACTGTGACTAATTAAGAATTATGTTGTACCCTTCAGAAACGGAGTCGCAGCTTTATATTTGAAGATGAGGCACAAGTTCTGATCAGACCAAACTTTGCAGCGCGTTCGATCGCATCAGCATCAGCGCACGAGCTGTTTTTATCAGCGCTTATACTGTATGCAAATGAGCTGTATGCAAATGAGCCGTGCGCTTTGAAGTTTGGTTTGTGTAAAACGTAAACAAATGTGCCAAAGCTGCATTAAACACATTATTCCTCAAAGTCTAGAATGAGTGGAGGAAATGCAGAGCGGTGGAGAGGACCAATCACAGCCCTTATCGTCTGCGTCGTTTTGAGGCGTCGTTAGAAAGTTTGGGAGGTGTAAGTCGGTCGACACAAACACGTTTTGATGCAGATCCATAAATTGTTCTTTACCGTCTCCTCCGTGAAAGTCTGACTTCGCCCTCGAGCAGGAACTTTCTCCTCTTCAGCCTCGTCCCCTCTCGACTCTCGGCTTCAATAAAACGTCTCCGTCACAAACTTTTGGGCTCAGCGTCGCACACGAAGCGTCAGTCGGGTTTTTTTCTTCTTCCTCGCTGCGTGTGGATGGAAATCTCCGAGCGGAACCACGTTTGAAGAGGAGAGAGCGGAGGGAGAAAGTCCTGCTGTGGTTTTAGCTCCTGATGCAGATTTTTATAATGACGGTGATGAAACTGATACCGCTGATACTTTCTGATACTGGATTAGTGTATTACAGCCCAACCCTAATCTGTATCAAAATCACTACATTTAAAGCTTTATAAGACCTCAAAATGTGTGAAATCTTTTTTTTTACTCTTCAAGTACAGTTTAAAACAGACTCTAATACTTTTACTTAGATATGTTCACATGATACTTTTACTGTAGTATTTCTTTGCTCTAATATCCGTCCTTTTACATAAATAACAGAGTCAAGTCCTTCTCCCACCACTGTCTCATGTCAGCGATATTTCTTATTTTCTGTACTTGACTTTTTGAGTGTGAACTTGTGAAACGGTCGTTTAACCCAAACCAAATCCCCATTTTTAAAACATCAACATCTGGATGTGTCCCAGATGTGTCCAGGAGCAGATAAACGCTCACACATGTTCGGCTCAAACCTCCGCCTCGAAAAACAAGGCCGAGAAAAACACGGATAATTAACGCTAACGCGGATCAGACCGGAGAAAAGTGGATTCACTTTCTGACCTTTACAAGTTATCGCCGAAATTAGCGCCGCGCGAAGACGGCGAAAAATAAACCGCAGAGACGTGGAGTTTGTAGCGGCGATTCACGAGATTAAAGGCAAAAATATGGAGCTTCGAGGGAGTCATCTGCGACAGTAATATAATGATAAAATAAACGCTCAGATTGAATCATACGTCTTAAAATGATAAAACCACTCAAATAAAATAAGAGCAAAACCACAGAATAGCAGTTAATAAATAAAACCAATAGAATAAATGAAAAATAAATAAAAGCCAAAAGCCAAAAGTCCATTCAAAGCTGTAAAAACAAACACTAAAGTCTTAAAATCAATTCTAAAGTGAACAGGAAGTCAGAGCAAAGACGCAAAAACTGGGGTAATGTAGTTTTTTGGTTCCTGTTACGAAGTCGCGCCGCAGAGTTTTGGACCAACGTCGTCGGGAAAGTGCGTTTTGCGAGATGCCGGAATAAAGTGTAAAGTGCGTTACAGTCGTCCAGGCGAGACGAAATAACACCGCGCACGACTTAAAAAAGGTTTGGATAAAAGCCGCAAAATATAAAAACTTGATTGTAAAGTGTCATTGATCTGAATTTGGCCGTAAAATATTCGTGATTATCTCGCTCTGCATCAGGGGTCTCAAACTCAATTTACCTGGGGGCCGCTGGAGGCAGAGTCTGGGTGAGGGTGGGCCGCATAAGGAATTCCACAAAAAAAAGTTTTTAAAAAGTCCTCAAATGTCATTAACAGTTTTAATGATTTCTTCTGAACATGAAGTGTCCTGAACATGAATGGAACATTGAGTGAAAATCATGAACGGTTCTTCTGAACATGGCTTCTCTTGCCTACTCCTTGCTGCCAGAGACTTGACAGCGCTTCTTCTCACAAATCTGAACCACATTTGGCTTGAGAGAGGAAGCAGTTGAGACCCTCAGTGTGGCTTGAAGATGATCATCAGTAAGTCTGGACCTGTACTTGGACTTATTGAAGTTCAAGGTGGAGAAGAACTTTTCACACAAATATGTGCTGCCAAAAAGGCACATGGTCCGCTTGAACATTCGGGAAAGCTCAGGGAAGTTGGGGGGCAATTCTCTCAAAAATTGCCCATGCTTGTCTGCTTTTCCACTCATCTCCCTGAACTTTGAGGCTTTGAGGTCAGAGTTGCATTGCAGGTCAATGAGCTCCATTTGAAGCTCAGGAGGGGCATCTTGCACATCAAAGGTAAAGGGGTCCACAAAAATTTGAAAAGTGGCTCTGTGCGTCTTGAAGTCTGCAAATCTGAAACTGTCTGTGCTCGTCACCAACCTTTCTCTTCACTGCAGGCTTTGATGAAGACATGACTGGGGTATGACAAAATCTAATTGATTCTCCTTAGTGGCGCTCTTGTTTCACGTTTCAAACAAGTGTTTAGCTAGCTAACTGTGTACAGAGAACATCTTAACGCCTAACGCTTTGTGACGGAGCCTTAACCAGGAGACGCTCCGTGGGCTCTGCCGCTCTCGAGCCAGAGCGAGAGGCGCCGGTCGGGGAATGTCAGGGCAGCTACAGGTGCTCCGTCACATGCTTCTATCTGTAACAGCAGCGTAGACGATAAACAGCCCGGTAACAGTTGCCGGTAGAAAGTACGATAGAAGGCAAGTGCTGTTGTTGCAAGCGTGAAGTGCAGGAAGCTGGTGTAGCTTAGCCCCGACAAGGGACGGCGCGCGGGAGCTGCTGATTGGCCCTTCGGAGGTCCACACTATTATACTTTCATATTAAGGTGCGGGCCACAAAATATTGTACTGCGGGCCGCACTTGGCGCCCGGGCCGCGAGTCTGAGACCCCTGCTCTACATGGTCCTGACGTTTTTATTTCACTATTTTATCTGTAAATCAAAATATGAACATTGGGGGACGGTGTTGAAGATCACTGAAATTACCCCGTGAACCTGTGTTTTTTATTATTTTTAATATATGTATATGTGCATTTTATATTTTTCTAAGTATGTATATCTATAATATACATATATTTATGTTGAAAAAATGTATGTATGGATGGATATAACTTAATTTCCTAACTCTGAGGTTGTCCGTGTTTGCGTTTTTATTTGTTTTCATGTACAAAACTGGCACATAGCTCGTAATTATGAGTTCAAAATGTACATAAAAACACTGTTATAAAAAAATAAAATTAAAATAAGAACATTAATAACAGAAAACGGGTTTGATTGACAGCGTACGGGCAGGAAGGGGCGTTAACTTCAACATCCTCGCTCCTGATTGGCTCTTTGGTTGCCATGATACTTGCGGTAGGAAGTACAAATATGGAAGTCGACTCCAAATCCATTAGTCCACTTTTTTATACAGGCTGTGATGGAACTAGACACTTAAAACCACACGAGATAGACACGTTTTATGTCATACTAGGATATTAGAGCCAAAAAATATCCATGGAAAACAGCAGGTTTGTGGGGAGGCAAGCCCGCTAACGGGAAGAATGCTTTTTTTTCTGTTTTTCAGTGGAATAAAAACAACAGAAAAGAAAGCGGTTTTATCTGAGTCTATTTTGCGTCATGGAGGAAAATCCCGCACATTCTCCCACTTGCAAATTGTGAAATTTATTAGGAAGTAATTTCACAATTTGCAAGTAAGACGCAGGTGCAGGATTTTGCAGGATTTTGCAGGATTTTTCCCTCTGTTCTCGGTTCCTTCTCCTCCTACGCTCCCATTCCAAGGAACTCATGTGCAAAGTTTTATTTTATGTAAAAAAATTTTTTTTAAATGACGCAATCTGGCTTCAAAAATCTCCCAAGAGTCGATTTTTGCGTAATATAAAACCTTTAAATAAAGTTCAACTGGGAATTCTCCGACCTCCCAGTAACGCAGCAGTAACTTCATGTAAGAATTCCCGTTTTATTTCCGAAAAGTTTATATTTCTACAGGATTTTCACTCGTTATTTGTTTAACTTTAGCGTCTCTTTAGTTTTTTGGGCTCAAAGTGACGCTGGAGAAACGACCGGACGGAGGAGAGAGTCTGAAACCGGCAGGAAAAACGACGTGAAAATATCGTAACGGGAACGACGGGAAAGGAGGAAATACAAACGGAGAGAAAGACGAGAGCGAGTGAGTGACGGGGGGATGTGAAAGTCAGAGAAAAGAGGAGTGAATGAGTAAAACGGGAAGGATGGAGAGAGGGAGGGATTGAGGGAGAAAGTGAGGGAAAAGAGAGGAGAGAATGGGGAGAGAGATAAATCGAGATACAACATTAAATCTTATCACAAAAAAATAACGAAAGAGGAGAGAGAAGGAGGGAGGAGAGACAGAAGAGAAAGAGGAGAAACAAGGGAGATAGAGAAGGAGAGGAAGGGAGGGAGAGAAGAGAGAGGGGGATAAATAAAAAAGAGGGACGGGAGAGCAAGAAAGAGGAGGGACGGGATGGAGGAGAGAAAAAGAAAGAAAAAGGGAGAGGAGGGGAGAGAGCAAGAGAGAGAGAGGGAGGATAAGAGAGAAGAAAAGAGAGAGAAGGAGGGAGAGACAGAGAAGGAGAAGGGAGAGAGAGAAGACAAAGGAGGGAGGAAGAAAGAGAAGAGAGTGGGGAGAGAAATAAAAAAGCGGGAGGGAGAGGAGAGAAAGGTGAGAGAGAGAAAGAGGGAGGGTAAAAGAGAGAGGGAGAGAGGAATGAGGGAGGGAGATGGATGGAGAGAGGGGAAAAGAGTGAGAGAAAGAGGGAAGAGGTGGGAGAGAGAGAGAAAAAAGATGGCGGAGGGGAAGCAGAAAGAGGGAAAGGATGGAGGAGAGAGAGAGGGAGAGAAAGAGGGCAGGTCAAAGAGAGAGGGGAAGGGGGAAGGAAAAGGGAGAAGGAAAGAGGGAGGGAGAGAAAGGAAAAGAGGAATGACAGAGGGAGGGAGATGGAAAGAGGAGTGAGGGAGAAACAGAGAAGAGAGTGGAGAGAGAGATTTAAAAAGAGGGTAAAAGAGAAAGCGAAAGAGGAGGGACGAGAGAGAGAAAGGGAAAAAGAGGGTAAAAGAGAGGGGGAAAGGAGAGAAGAATGAAGGAGGTAGATGAAGTAGAGAGGGAGGGAGAGAAGAAAAGATAGAGGGAGGAGAGAGAAAGAAATTAAAAGGGAGAGGAGGGGGAGAGAGCAAGAGAGAGAGGGAGGATAAGAGAGAAGAAAAGAGAGAGGAGGGAGAGACAGAGGGAGAGGAGAGAAAGAGAAGGAGAAAGGGAGAGAAGACAAAGGAGGGATGGAGAAAGAGAAGAGAGTGGGGAGAGAAATAAAATAATAAAAGAGGGGGGAGGGAGAGAGAAAGAGAAAGAGGGAGAGTAAAAGAGAGGAGAGAGGGAGATGGAAAATTGAGAAGGAAAGAGGGAGAGAAGGAGAGAGGAAAAGAGGAATGAGAGAGGGAAAGAGGAGTGAGGGAGAAAGAAAGAAGAGAGTAGAGAGAGGGAGAGGAAGGCAGGAATGAGGGAGGGAGATGGATGGAGAGAGAAAGGGGTGAGGACTGGAAAGGGGAGGGAGGGAGAAAGAGAAGAGAATGGGGAGAGAAATGAAAAAGAGAGAGGAGAGGAGGGAGAAAGGGGGGAGGGTAAAAGCGAGAGGAAGAGCAGGAGAGAGGAGGGAGGGAGAAGGAAAGACGGAGGGACAGAAGAGAGAGAAAAACAGAGGGAGGAGGGAGAAACAGATTGAGACAGAAGGGAAACAGAGAAAGACGGGAGGAGGGGGCAGAGCAAAGAGAAAACAAAGCTGACGAAGCAGAAACGGGAGGAACACGCAGAAAGAGAAATGAAAATGGTGAGAAACGGAGAAGGATCGAGAGAGACGAAGGTCAGGACGAAAACGGGTCAATTTGAGGGACTGAAAATAAAATCGGACGCACGTTTTTACATTAAAATACGAAAAAATGCGGAATATTTCCACTTTCCGTACATTTCCTGTGCAAAAATAAACGTCCGTCATTTGTTTCGGGTTTGAGTGATTTTCTGTAGTTCAGGAGTCGCTTTTCAAATTCTCCGGAGAGATTTTGTTGGAACATTTCAAATCAATGAATCTACGTCTGCATAAAAAGTCGCCTGAATTATTTGTCACGCCGGTTAAAACAATTTGAGTTCCAGATTTTTCCGGTTTTGTTTCATTTTGACCTGAAGAGCTGCTCACACCTTTAAACATTTTAACACTTACATCAGGTTATTCATTTGTTTTTATTCTAGTCTAGAGTTTATTTTGAGATAATTTGTCTGGTAAAATTATCTTGCTCCCATCTCCCTCGTCTCCTCCGTCCTACATCCTTGTCTCCTACGTCATCTCCGACTTCCTTGTCTCTCACTTCCTTGTCTCCTGCTTCCTCGTCTCCTCCTTCTTCGTTTCCTACTTCCTTCGTAACTACTTCCCTTGTTTCCTACTGCCTCATATCCTACTTCCTTGTCTCTTTCTTTGTTTTGTCTTTCCTCGTTTCTTCCTTCCTCATCTCCCCCTTCCTCGTCTCCTCCTTCTTCATTTCCTCCTCCCTCGTCTCCTCCTTCTTTTATCTCCTCCTTCCTCGTCTCCTCCTTCCTCGTTTTCTACTTCATCTCCCACTCCCTCGTTTCCTACATCCTCGTGTCCTACATTCTTGTCTCCTACATTCTTGTCTCCTACGTCCTCATCTCCTCATCTCCTCCTTCCTTTCCAACTTCCTTGTTAACTATTTCCTCCTCCTTCCTCGTCTCCTCCTCCATTCCCTCATCTCTTCCTCCCTCGTCTCCTTCCTCATCTCCCACTTCCTCGTCTCCTCCGTCCTCGTCTCCTCCTTCTTCTGTTCTTCCTCGCTCGTCTCCTCCTTCCTCATCTCCTTCCTCGTCTCCTCCTTGTTCATTTCCTCCTCCCTCGTCTCCTTCCTCGTCTCTCACTCCCTTTACTTTAAACATATATATTTTTGGGAATAATCCTTTACCGTTAATTAAATTTATTTCAGTTTTATAATTTGTTGTCTATATTTTCTTCTTAACACATCACACTTCAGAATGTGTTACGGTGACAGGCCTGGTGCGCTGCTAAAAAGCTTAAAAATAAAAAATATCTGCCACATTCTGCAGAAATACAGGGGAAAATAAACGCGGTTCTGTCCCTTTAAGAGAAACGCCGCACACGGAGCTCTCGAACGGGTAAAGATGTGTTTCAAGGCTTAAAAAAGTAAAAATAAAAGTTAAGACGGCGTGTGTGGAGAGGAGAGAGGCGGAGAGAGGGAGAGAGGGAGCGTTTGGATGTGAAATGGAGGAGGAAGAGGAGGAGGAGGAGGATTTGGGTTTGAAGAGAGGATTGAGGAAGAGGGAATAAAACGGCCCATTTGAGAAGAGCAGGATTTGTGTCACAAATGTAATTACGGGTGTCCAGCTCACTGCCTGATAGCATTAAGCCCCGAGACGAAAGAGAAAGAGGGAGGAAAGAGGGAGGGAGAGAGGGAGGCGTGGGTGGGCTGAGGAGGAGGAAGAGGAGAGAGGGAGGAGAGAAAGAAGGAGAGAAAGAGAGACAGATGAGAGAGGAGTGTGTTTGAGCTGAGAAGAGGAGAGAGAGCTCGAGAGGATTAAGCCCCGAGACTAAAGAGAAAAAGGGAGGAAAGAGGGAGGGAGAGAAAGGAGGAGAGACAGGAGAGAAGGAGGAAAAGGAGAGAGGAGTGTGTGGGCGGCAGAGAAGAAGAGATGGAGAGAGAGCCTGATAGTATTAAGCCCTGAGACTAAAGAGAAAGAGAGAGAAGGAGAAAAAGAGAAAGGGAGGAGAGGGAGAGGAGTGTGTGGGCTGAGGAGGAGGAAGAGGAGAAAGAGGGAGAAGAGAAAGGAGGAGAGAAAGAGAGAGAGAGGAGTGTGTGTGAGCTGAGAAGAGGAGCTTGAGAGTATTAAGCCCTGAGACTAAAGAGAAAGAGAATGAAAAGAGAAGAGAGGGAAGAGAAAGAGAAGGAGGAGGGAGGAAGGAAGAGTGATAGAGAGAGGAGAGAAAGGAGGAGAGAGAGAAAGGAGTGTGTGGGCAGCAGAGGAGAAGAGAAAGGAAGAAAGAGTCTGATAGTATTAAGCCTCGAGACTAAAGAGAAAGAGAGAGAGATGGAGAGAGGGAGGAAGATAGAGAAGGAGAGAAAGGAAGAGAGAGAGAGAGGAGTGTGTGGGCTGCACAAGATGAGAAAGAGATGGAGAGAGAGCCCGATGGTATTAAGCCCCCGAGACTAAAAAGAAAGAGAGAGAGAAAGACAGAGGGAGGAAGGAGACCGAAAGAGAGAGAGGAGGAGAGAAAGGAGGAGAGAGGGAGGAGAAGGAGAGAGGAGTGTGTGGGCGGCAGAGGAGAAGAGAGGAAGAGAGCTGGATAGTATTAAGCCTCAATACGAAAAAGAAAGAGAGAGAAAGACAGAGGGAGGGAGGAGGCAGGGAGAGAGAGAAGGAGTGAGAGGACAAAAAAGAAGAGAAAGGAAGAGAGAAAGGAAGAGAGGAGTATGTGGGTTGCAGAGGAGGAGAGAGAGAATGAGAGAGAATGATAGTATTAAGCTTTGAGACTAAAGGGAGAGAAAGGACAGAAAGGACAGAGGGAGGATGGGAAAGAGAGAGAGAGGGAGGGAAAGAAGAGAAGGAGAGAGAGAGAGAAGGAGTGAGAGGAGAGAAAGGAGGAGAGGGAGAGAGGAGTGTGTGGGCTGAGAAGCTGAGACGATGAGAAAGAGATGGAGAAAGAGCCTGAGAGTATTAAGCCCCAAGAGTAAAGAGAAAGAGAGAGAGGAGTGGGAGATAGAGAGGGAAAAGGCAGGGAGGGAGAGAAGGAGAGAAAGAAGGAGAGAGGGAGAGAGGAGTGTGTGAGCTGCAGAGGAGGAGAGAGAAAGAGAGAAAGACTGATAGTATTAAGCTTTGGGACTAAAGGGAGAGAGAGGACAGAAAGGACAGAGGGAGGATGCGAAAGAGAGAGAGAGGGAGGGAAAGAAGAGAAGGAGAGAGGAGTGAGTGGGTGGGGAAGAGAGGAGAGGAAAGGAGAGAAATGGAGGGGAGACTGTGTGGGCTGCAGAGGATGAGAGAAAGAGAGAAAGAGAGAGAGAATGCCTGATAGTATTAAGCCTCAAGACTAAAGAGAAAGAGAGAGGAACAAGGAGAGCGAGAGAGAGAGGAGGGAGGGAAGGAGAGAGAGAAAGGGAAAGAAGGGAGGAAAGAAGAAGGAGGGAGAGAGTGTGTGGGTTGCAGGGAAGGAAAAGGAGAGAGAGAGAGAGAGCAAAGGAGGGAAAGAGCCTGATAGTATTAAACCTTGAGACTAAAGAGAGAGAGAGAGAGAGGAGGGAGAGTCTGAGGGCTAAGATGAGACGGAGAGAAAGACAGACAGAGAGAGAAAACAAGGGGAGAGAGAGAAGGAAGAGAGAGAGAGGGGGACAGAGACAGAGAGAGAGAGAGAGAGAGAGAGAGAGAGAGAGAGAGAGAGGAGGGGTAATAGTATTAAGCTTTGAGACTAAAACGGGAGAGGAGGGAGAGAGGGATAGAAAGAGAAGGGAGGTAAAGAGAAGTGTGTGTGCTGAGAAGAGGAAGAAGGAAGAAGAGAGAGCAAGGGAGAGGGAGGAGAGAGGTGGAGGGAGAGAGAGAGAGAGCCTGATAGCCTGAGATAAAAGAATGAAAGAAGGAAGAAAAGGAGAAAAGTGTGGGCGGGCTGAGAAGGGGTAGAAAAAGAGAGAAAGCGAGAGAAAGCACAGAAAGAGAGGGAAGATAAAGAGAAAGAGAGAGTGGAGTGTGTGGGCTGAAAAGAGGAGAGGAGAGAGAGAGGGTTTAGGGGAGAAAGAGGGAGAGAAAAAGGAGGAATATCCCACATGTCCTCCTCTGCTGGAGGGAGTCTGTGTGTCCTCAGGGACGGGCAGAGAAACTGTCGTTTTCACACTAAAGGGGCACTGAGGAACTTTTCTGGTGGGGGATTCCATACCTGACTGTCTCCACGGAGACAGAAATGTTTAATGCCACAGTTTGGAGCTTTCTAGGCACCTACTAGTCCTGAATTATGTCATCACTCATCAGTAAACCAGGGATTAAACTGGGACTAAACTGGGACTAAACCAGGACTAAACCAGGACTAAATCAGATCTAAATCAGGACTAAACCAGGACTAAACTAGGACTAAACTAGGAGTAAACCATAACTAAACTGGAACTAAACCAGGTCTAAGCCAGGATTAAACCAGGGCTAAACCAGGTCTAAACCAGGACTAATCCGGGACTAAAACAGGACTAAACCAGAACTAAACTAGGACTAACCCAGGGACTAAACCAGGACTAAACCAGGACTAAACCAGGACTGAACCAGGACTAAACCAGGACTAAACCAGGACTGCACCAGGACTAAACCAGGACTAAACCAAGGTTTAAACCAGGGCTA